>NW_020769369.1:2597563-2617681 GCF_900518735.1 Pseudonaja textilis
GATAGATAGATAGATAGATAGATAGATAGATAGATAGATAGATAGATGATAGATAGATAGATAGATAGATAGATAAATAGATAGATAGATAGATATCATCATTAGCATTTTAGCCATTTTCTATCCACTTCCGCATGTTTCCAACCTATACGGTCCTGAGCTTTCTATTTATCTATTTATTTCTGTTTATCCTTTTATCTGTCTTTTTTTTAAGACTATATGACCTTTTTTATACCCACTCACTATTCAATGTTACATATCAATGCTTCTGAAAGTAGGCAATAGTGCCCCCTGGAGGGCTTTTGAATTATGCAGAGAGGTGTTAGACATTAAGGGAATGTTTGTGGGGGCTGCATTAGATGGCAAGGGGGTAACAGGACGAGGGATTAGGATTAAAATAACGGAAGATTACACAGAATTTACCCAACAAATTTTATTGTGTCATTCGTGTGTGTGTGTGTGTGTGTGTGTGTGTGTGTGTGTGTACTGTATATATAGTAATGAAAAATGTAGTCCATTTGTCATTAGAAATCCAGGAACTTCAACACCCAGGGCAGTCTTTGTTCACCTAGACAATAACTGATCCAGTATGGGTTTCTATTTAGACTGGTTTTGGCATTTTTGTTCACCTAAAGAATCCTCCCCCATGAGAAGTTGTTGTCTGGTGGTGTTAACGGTCTTATTGCAGGATGTGAGCTATTCTTATTATTTTTATCTTTATTCAACACACCAATTTCTTTGGAAAATAGAATAGAATTCTTTATTGGCCAAGTGTGATTGGACACACAAGGAATTTGTCTTTAGTGCAAATGCTCTCAGTGTACATAAAAGAAAAGATACATTTGTCAAGTGTCAAGAATCATAAAGTACAACACTTAATAATAGTCATAGTGTACAATAAGCAACCAAATTGTACTAGGAAACAGCCAGTATAAATTGTAAGGATACAAACGACAAAGTTACATACAGTCACAGTGGGAGGGGATGGGTGATAAGGAGTTATGAGAAGATTAATAGTAATAGTAATGCAGACTTGTTAATAGTTGGACAGTGTTGAGGGAATTATTTGTTTAGCAGAGTGATGGTGTTTAGGGAAAAACTGTTCTTGTGTCTACTTGTTCTGGTGTGCTGCGCTATATATTGTCATTTTGAGGGTAGGAGTTGAAATAGTTTTTGTCCAAGCTGTGAGGGGTCTGTAAATATTTTCAAATGCTTACTAAGCAGAGGCAACAGAATTGATCAAGGTGTAAATAAAATAATTTGAAGGGAGGGTTTTATTTGCATTTATTTATTTATTTGCAGAGTTTGGATGGCTTTGCATCTTCCAGATAGAGAGACATGCGCATAAACAGAAAACTATAATTCTGAGGGAAAATCATACTAGGATTCTTCCTTTGATGTAGCATTCTGAAGGTTTCCTTTTTGTATAGAAAAGCATTTTACTACATAACCCGCATTGGCAGTTAGTGGTAAGTCCCACAGGTCTAGTAGGTTCCCATGCTACCCCAGCAAAAAAGACCCATTTGACAATATAAGGGTGGGCTTCATTTTCTCTTAATCGCAACTAAGCATGTCAGCTATTTCCTTTAACTCTGTATCAATACCATGGTTAATTTACAGGGCAATAAAAGTTAATTAATGCTGTAGTTACAAGCCCATTACAATGTAATTATTGTTTAATTGGATTATAACTTATGCAATTTTCAACAAAGTGCTTATTGCTTCTGTAGTAAAACAGAAGAAGATATTTACAAAGTGATTAATTGTCACTTTCCGCAAGCAGCCAGCGATGCCTACTGTAGAAGAGGCACAAATGCTCTGGTTTTCAGTATTTTTATTCTTTCAGACAGTAAAACCTCTTCCAGACACATTGGCAGTCTGTTCCTCCAGCTCAGAGAGCAAGTTTTTTTTTTTTAATCCATTTCTATTAATGGATTGTTCCTTATGCTAACATATTTGTGTACTTTCAGAAACCTTGATAGAGCATCTCCCTTGATAAGTCAAGCTGTTCACATAATTCATTTTTAGAATCCTAAGAAGTTATTCAAACCGAATCCCAAATAGTTGAGCTCAGAAAGCTGATTCATGTGTGGACACACAAGCACATCCTCCTGAAAGATGTTCATCAGGGGGTGGGATTCTACCGGTTTGGACCGGTTCTATAGAACTGGTTGTTATGATTCTGTGCAGTTCGGAGAACTGGCAAATTGTGCCCCTGGCTGGGCCGGCTCCTCCCTGGCCCTCCCTCTCCTCCCCACCCCTCCCTCTCCTCCCCACTCAGTAAGTCCTTATCGCACATGCGCAACATTGTGTGCATGCCGAACATCACTAATTGCGTTCTTCCTCACCCAGTCACTCCTTAAAGAATTTCTTTTTTTACCCCTGCCGACGATCAGCTGTTCTGATGATCAGCTGTGCTGGGATTCCCCTCGCTTACTTACTGCTTTACCCAGGAGGCTTCCCTGAGGCCCAGGAAGGCAAAAATGGAGGAGGGCTCTGTTTTTTTCCTTCCTGGACTCCAGGGAACCTTCCTTGGAGCAAAAATGCCCCTCTGAAGGCTCCTGAGGCCCAGAAGGCCTCAAAATGGAGCATGGGGGAGCTGCACGCCCCCCCCCCCCCCATGCTCAGCTTTGTTCCTTCCTGGACCCCAGGGAAGCCTTCTGGGAGCAAAAACGCTCCCCAGGAGGCTTCCCTGAGGCCCACAAGGCACAAAAACTGGGGGGGGGGGTGCTGCAAAAAAAGCCACTCCCACCCAGTTACATGGCCATGCCCACCTAGCTATGCCCACAGAATCGGTTGTTACAAAATCTGAATCCCACCCCTGATGTTCATGTTGGTAAACAAAAAAATCCAGCAGGGGTTTGTATGCATCTTGCAACTCCTTTTGGATTCTAGTTGACTCAGATTATTTGAGAGGAGAAAGAAAAGGGGGGAAAAAGGAGAAGGAGGGGAAAGGAGAAGAAAGGAGAAAGAAAAGTAGGAGGAGCAGGAGGAAGAGGAGGAAAGGAACACAAAGGAAAAGGAGGTTGAGTTTAATTAATTAATTAATTAATTGGATTAATTGCCTTGGGGGGGGGGTGCTCTGGAGGTGAGATTTCTTTGCGGCCCACCAAAATTTTCTCACAGCCCACTAGTTGATGACTGCTGGACTAGATGACCTACAAGGTCTCTTCCAACTCTGTTAATCTGTATCTATAACTATAAGCAATGTTCCTCTGTTGCTTACGTAGGCCAAGCAAGTCAACCTCAAAACAACAAATTAATATTCATCAGCATTAGCACAGTTACATTTGAATATAATAACATTTTCAGGCTCCTGGAAGAGAGATTCCTTCATTTTGCTGGGTGAAGCTCATTAACAAATTTGGGATTATGGAATTTAGAAGCACATAATATTGGGGTGCTTGTTCCATACCACCACAAGCCCAAAATGCTTTTTGCTTGTTTTGCTTTATGCTACATTTCTATAGTAGTGATTGGCTGAGATATTTTCACAGCTAGCTGTCAGCCCCAAAGGCCAGACAATGTGTTCAACTGTTTGAATCAACACCCTCAAGAAAGACAGATGCCTACCTGAGGAAACTCATCCCATCTCTTCCCCTTCTGGAGAGGAAGAAGCCAGTGCCTTGTTACTAAGGGCCAAGACAAAAAAAAAAAAAAGATAAGGTAAGGTAAAAGCTAAGGTAAAATTGTTCTTGAGCCTCTCATTAAAGTCGTGAAATCCAGAAAAGCAAAAAAAGAATTGTTTGGCTCAGGAATTCTATTTTCCTCTGAGGACCAGGAAACAAGATAAACCTGAAATCAACATTATGATTTAATGCTTTAATTCAGTAAACTATTGACCCAGTTGAGGTAATGGTTAAGCACCTGGCTAGCAGCTAGGAGTCTGTGAGTTCTAGTCCCATCTTAGGTACAAAGCCAGCTGGGTGAACTTGGGCCAGTCACACACTCTCAGCCCTGGGAGGAAGGCAATGAGAATCTACTATTGAAAAATCTTGCCAAGAAAACCTCAGGGAGAAGCAGTTTGGTGTAGCACCAAGCTAGAAACCAGGATACCGTGAGTTCTAGTCCTGCCTTAAGCACAAAACCAACTGGGTGATTTTGGGTCAGTCACTCTTTCTAAGAAGATAAGGGCAAATCACTTCTGAAATCTTGCCAAGCAAACATGCATGAACTCTCACCTGGCAATAACCTTATAGTCAACACTGACTGGAAGATACAAGGTGAAGTTGATAATAATGTCTGGTTTATAGCCTCAAGTGTTTTATGTTCTCTGGGTAAATTCACTGATTATATGTTTGTTGCATCTTAGATTCTCTGGGCAACAGAATCCCCTGTGGAAATTTCCTTGAAGATGCCATCTGTGGTTTCTGCTATGTATTTATTTGCTCTAACAGTCTTTAAATCTTTAATTCATTGCTGTTTTAGAAGTTAAGGCTGCTGATTTTTCCCAATTGTTTTAGTTCTCAGTCCTGCTCTATCATTTCGGGATCATGGACGTGAGGAACGGAAAGGGAAATAAAGCCTGGAGAATTTGCAATTTTCATTTTTCAAGACACCGGTTAATGTTAAACTCCAAAGAGAATCTCTAGGTAGTATTCAGGCTAATCTCCATCTCTGGTAATTTACTTTATTCTCCCATTCAATGTCAGGTTTGATGATACCATCTTCTCCTCCTCTGTTAGTATTCTGTTCTTTTAGTGGAAGTCAAATCAGTTACAGGTATTTTAACTGAGTTAAGAACATTTTTGAGACATTCAAAATGTCTGTATTCCTAAAATTTTATTCTGATACCTGGTACTCCTCAATTTTTCATTCTTGACGGAATATTTTGCTACATCAGACTACCTTGAATGAAAAATAACTACTAAAGGGGAAAAGACAGACAGACAGAGAGACAGACAGGCCATAGTGTATTCCTTCAACTGAAACTCCAAAAATTTTCAACCGACTAAACAAAAGCAGAGAAATCTGAAAGTTACAGCACTAGATCTTTTTTTGTGTATCACTTTTATTAAAACTTTTAAACAAGAAGATAGCTAACACACACCAAGAGAAGGTAAAGAAGAAAAAAGAAAAGCAAGAAAAAGTAACAGTGTAAGGAAAGAAAGAAAAAGGTTGAAGAAAATTAGAAAATAAAGTAAATAGATGTAAAAGTGGCTTCTAGTATTTTTCACAGCAGTTATGAGTACAAATATATTTTCATCTCTCTCTCTCTCTCTCTCTCTCTCTCTCTCTCTCTCTCTCTCTCTCACTCTCTCTCTCTCTCTCTCTCTCTCTCCTAAGTTATATCATATCATCCTTTCTATAATCTATCCTGTAGGAAATCAGGAGTCCAGTCAGTTCAAATGAATATAGGTTGATTATATGTTAATGCTCTCTGAAAGAATCTGAACCAAAAGTGATATTCAGCAGGTTCTGACCACTTCTGGAGAACCGGAAGCAGAAATTTTGAGTAGTTTGAAGAACCAGCAAATGCCACCTCTGACTAGCCCCACACCCCATCTATTATCTGCCTCCCAAGTCCCAGCTGATTGGCTGGGTCTTCTTTTGTTGCCATGCTCAGGAGAACTGGGCTGGAAAGCAGGTTAGTGGGGTGGGGAGGGAATGGGATTTTGAAGTATCTTTCTCCTGCCATGCCCACCAAACCACGCCCACCAAGCCACGCCCACAGAACCAGGAGTAAAAAAAATTGAATCCCACCACTGATCTGAACTACCAATGGTCAAAGCAAAATGGTGGTAGATAAGAATCAGTGGAATTCAAGATGGGCTGGACTTAGAGCACTTGTGGGTACAAAGGGTTGATGACACATTTGACCCCTCTCTCAGTCTCCACCTGGTTATTTCCTACATCCCGTCTAATCACCAAAAACATAACTCACAAGTTTGGGAGGGAGGGTGGTTATGCCAAAAGTCCATAAGAGGCTTCCAGTCACCAATAGATGTAGATACTGTATTTTCTCTAATCAGAAAAACAGCCCCAACACTTCAAGGATGCCATATTGAGGAAGCTGGACCTACTAAAACAGCAAACTTTGCTTCTAATTTCAGGAAACCTATGAATTCACCAATGCAATCTCTGCTCTTAAAGCCATAGCTCAGTCCTACCCTATTTCATGCATTAAATTTATATAACCAGACGCACACTAGGCGTGCAGTCCTGCATGTGTTTATTTATGGACCATTTCCCAACTAGTGACTGATAGCAACTTATGGGGTCAGTTAGCCCATCTTGAGGTACATTAAAATTTGTCCTCATTACTGTTTTAACAGCACAAAAATGGTCTCTGGAAGACCCAACCAACCCCTAATGAGAAACTTGCTATAAGTAAGGCATTTTTTTCAGTAGACTGTCCTCCATATTAGTGTGTTGTTTTAGCAACCTAGGAACCTATTAAAATTAATACATTTAACTGCATCCTTTAAATTGCAATTTCATATTGGTCCAAACATTCCTCATTGTTAAAAACAAATTTTATTTACTGAATTGATTGTTTACCTGGAAAGTAAGTGAGGGGTGGATTAGAAGCCATCTTTGAAAATATGACCAATCCTTGAGAGTACCATTCATAGTCAAAAGTAACCCTTCACACAAACACACAAACACACACACACATACACACAAAGTTGTGTATCCAAACCTGAAATGAACCTCATTTATCTTAAGCTACATGTCAGTATCACATATTCAGACATGAAATTCTATAGGAATACACAAAGTCCGAATACTGTAGGGCATTGCAAAGAAATCAAATCAAATCAAACCTTTATTGTCAATGCACAACATGTGTACAATGAAAATAGAAAATTACCTTGATTATTCCTGGGTAGCTCACAAGTAGTTCACAATAAAAGACCCCATTTTTATTATTTTTCCAACTTCAGGAATTTGTAGTTCAGTCCTGATAAAACAGAAATATCACCAGTAAATCTATTGTCTCGACTACACATTTTAATAAAGGAAGCACACTGTACAGTAGTTATGACAGCAATTTTAATCACATATATTTTGCTACATGATGTGGTCACTCAGGGAAGAGGTTTTCGAAGAGAATTAAATTTATGAGAGATAAGTCTATCAATGGCTGCTAGGCATAATAGCTACATATTGCTTCCAGCATTAGAGGCAATAAATTTTTTGAGCACCCGTTCTAGGATAAAAAAATAGAATATTTATGTTTTCACATCCAGTTTGAGGATTTCCAGAGGCTTCTGGTTGGTCTTAGTGGAAACAATATGTGCAGAACTAAATAGGCCTTTGGTTTGGCTTCAAAGGAATCTAAAGTTTTACTGATCCCATAAAAGCCAGGATTCTACCTACAAAGGAATCTCAGTTCAGAAGACTTGAAGACACATCTTTGAAATTATCCTGCAAACAGTTACCGATATTTTCCTTCATGGGAAAGCTCAGTCTATATTGTAGGGTGTATGACTAGTATTCCAAAAGATATGTTATAGACCAGTGATGGTGAACCTTTATGTTGTGATGTGGGGAAAGCACCCACATGCCCACAATGTAATGTGCCCTGCCCCCCCCCTGCGCATGCGTGTGCAACACCCCCACCAGAAATAATAGGAGTGCCTGTTTTCAGCCTCCAGAGGGAGGCCATTTTTGCCCTCCCAGAGGTTCAAGGATAGCCTTTGGAGCTTCGGGAGGCTGAAAATGGGCCCCTTCTGGCACTTCCAGTATTTCCAGAAGGCCTTTGTTTCAGCCTCCTGAGGCTGCAGAGGCTTCCCTCAAGCCTCTGGGAGTGTGAAAAAGTCTCAAACAGGCCGAAAATCAGTTGGGAGACACGCGCATGCACAGTGCAGTTTGGCTGTGGCTCTCGTGCCCACACAAATGGCTCTGCGTGCCATCTGTGGCACGCATGCCATAGGTTCGCCATCACGGTTATAGACTATCCAGTCATAACCCATTGTCTACCCAGTTATTCCAACCAAAACTCTGCAAAGGTTGCAGATGCGTTCTTGAAGAGATGATTGGTTCCTTCACTGAGAATCAGTGTAGCAGGTTCCTTTGATTGAAAATTTGCAAACTTCTACTCTGCAAGATAACTTTTATGAGCATAAAATAAATAAATCACTGGATGAAGTAATTAGGCAATAGCTGAGTCATCCTTCAGGGTGAACCACCATGGCAGGAAAGAGTCAAAGTTAAACTCACATGGGTTCATTCTAACAAAGGTTCTTAGCATGAGATCCAGCCAGAGCAAAGCAATACCTTGTGTTTTGTTTATCCATGAATCAAGCGTCTGGCAGTATTAAAGAGTGACCTTAATACAAAATATGAATTCATTGAACACATCACCAACCTGCACACTCAGTAAGAAAGCAGGCACAGTGTTCATTAAGTGATTTGTTATTGTCCATTAAATCAAAAGTGCCAAACATAAGAGCAAGGGACATTCTCAGCCCCTTTTTGGAATCCCAGTGAACACTACATGATGCCACATGGATTATCAAATCAACTTCAGAGGCTGGAAATTCTATGCCCTTAATAGATACAAAGGTTGATTCAATTCCTGCCTGTGATTGTCTGTCACAGCACAATATTTGCATGTCTAAGGCAATGCTGTGGTTTATCTTAACCATGGATTATTGACTAAGTCATAATGGTCTGTTTCATTCAACGAACCATGAACTATGAATCATGAACTATGAACCGTGGCTTACAGATAGTAATGATTTTGTTTATTTTGCTTTGTTGTTTTTATTATAGTATTTTAATAAGCTTCAGGAACTTTAAGGTGCCTTGAAAATTGTCCAAGTGGCTAATATTGATGGGAGTTGATGGTCCAAGGCTACTAGAAAGTGTTGTGTTGTCTACTGATCAAGTGGAACATATGAATGTCTTTTCATTTGTATTAGTTTACTCTGTTTGCAGCACAATATGTATTTTCAGAAAATATTGATATGACATCCCCATCATATGTGCCATAACCCTCTATCACCATCCTCATTCAAAATTGACAGAAAAGTCCCTCCTAGTTCAGCTCACATTCCAAAGAACAGCCAACCAAATAGTTCTCACCAGTCCAGATCTTTTCAGTTTGCCTCCCACCAGCCCCAATGGAGTTTAGCCACAAATGCCTTGGTTCTTTACTGCAAGGTTGATCCAATCCATCCCAGTTCTGAATAAGACAGAGGAAGCCATCAAAATGACCACTGCACCATGTGGTGGACTGAGGGGCAGCTTCAGGATGCAAACTGGGTTTCCCAAAGGATAATCTCCTTGCTCCTACACCCAAAGCTATCTTGTTGTTAATTGCTAAGTCATGTCCGACCCTTTGCGACCCCATGGATAATGTTTCTCCAGGCCTTCCTGTCCTCTACCATCTTCTGGAGTCCATTTAAGCTCACGCCGACTGCTTCAGTGACTCCATCCAGCCACCTCATTCTCTGTCATCCTCTTCTTCTATTGCCCTTGATTGTTCCCAGCATTAGGCTCTTCTCCAGTGAGTCCTTCCTGCTCATGAGGTGGCCAAAATATTAGAGTTTCCTCTTTAGGATCTGGCCTTCTAAAGAGCAGTCAGGGTTGATCTCCTCTAGGACTGACCAATTTGATTGCCTTGCGAAGGGTCTTCCGCAGCACCATAGTTCAAAGGCCTCAGTTCTTTGGCGCTCAGCCTTTCTGATGTTCCACCTTCCACAATATACCCAATGCTATAGTGTTGGTATGATGCAGTCATGTTATTAAAGATTCCTGAGAAATCATATTAAATTATTAAAAATTATTTTAAAAAAATACTTGCAAGGCTTTGTGAATTAAGCTTTCCCCCAAAAGAGTACAGATAGTCCTCAACTTATAACAATTCATTTAGTGACTATTCAAAATTACAATGGCCCTGAAAAAAGTGACATAGGACTGTTTTTCACATTTATAACTACTAATTCATTGTCACCCTTGACCCTGGGTATATCATAATTCATATATTCTCCAATGGGACACATCCATAGCCAAGAGTCATCAATCATGCTCTCTAGTTAGATTATTGCACGGCAGAAACTTCAGTCAACAAATTGCAATTTCTGAAAAACTATGTATAGAATGCACTTTTGATTTCCAAGCTGCCACATTGCTCTTTCAAACCCCTTTCCCCCCCTCCCTTTCTGTTGGCAACTCTAAAATGACCATAGAAATATTTTATGAGTTGACATAGTCCTCAACTTGCAACTGTTCATTTAGTGACTGTTTGAAGTTACCACAGCACTGAAAAAAGTAACTTATGACCGTTTTTCATACTTACAGCATCCCAGTGGGCACATGATCAAAATCCAGATGCTTGGCAATTGACTCATATTTACGACCGTTGCACTGCAACCAGGGTCATGCGATCACTTTTTGCACCCTTCTGACAAGCAAAGTCAATGGGGAAGCCAAATTCACTTAACAACCATGTTACTAACTTAACGACTGCAGTGATTCCCTTAACAACTGTAGCAAGAATAGTAGTAAAATGGAGCAAAACTCACTTAACAAATATCTCACTTAGCAACAGAAATGTTGAGCTCAATTGTGGTCGTAAATCAAAGACTAGCTGCATTCTAAATAAGTTTGCACCAAGAAAATTCTTTGTGTGTCCAATCCCACTTGGCCAATAAAGAATTCTATTCTATTCTAAGTTCCATCTCTGCATTTGTTCAAAGTTCTCCACAGAAATGGATCATAAAATCATCCATTTTCACTTTGCGAAAACTAAATTAAATCCACGAGGAATGAGAAAGCAAAGAGGACGAAAAGAGGGAAGGAGAAGAGTAACTTGTGGCAAACTTTTTCATGCCCAAATGGTTGCTTACGTATGTGACAATCGTGGCTTCTTCTCCCCCGCAACCCCCGCTAGCAGTCCTACAGGCTAGGGTGTAAAATGTTTGCCTCTGGGGACTGAAGCGTGTTATTGTTGCTGGTTGTGTAGAATTGTGGAAGATGGAACTCCATTAAGGGTGTTATAGACAGGAGACTACACAAGATGACTTCACACTGGATAAATGGATTTAATAGTTCAGCGGAAGCGGGCTGAGGGCTGCTAATGGAAACGAGGAAAAAGCAGTTCCAATCTAGTCTACATGAGTTGCCACTGGAAGCAATAAAGACTATTTGTGGAATACCTTACTGAGTTTATGCATCTAAGATTGTCATCATTTTCTACTATGGTTAAAAAAAAGCGGAGGGGGGAAGACTTCCACATCATGCTGCAGCACAGTGCAGAGCAGATAATTTTCAATTTGACAGATGACGTAGAGAAGCCAGAGACCAGCAAAACTGGAAGGTTCAATCCGTTGCTTATATTTGCATAACCAGGACAGCATCATTTGGCACCAGTCAGAACAGAGGCCCGAGAGCCAAAAGAAGGATCCACCATTTAGACTGGGGTGTTAGAAAGGGTTTGTTTTAGAATTCTGTTCATTTTTTCTAGGTGGTTAATGTGCATCCAGTTTAAATTGCATCCAGTTTTGAACACTGCATTATAAAAGAGATGTTGAGACCAGTGGTGGGATTCAAATTTATTTTACTACCAGTTCTGTGGGCCTGGCTTGGTAGGCATGGGATGGCATGGCTTGGTTGGCATGGCAGGGCAAGAATACTGCAAAAATCTCCATTCCCACCCACTCCTGGGGGAAGGTTACCACCGGTTCTCTGAACTACTCAAAATTTCTGCTACCAGTTCTCCAGAACTGGTCGGAACCTGCTGAATACCTGAGGGAGTTCAATAACCCGTCATTTCAGTATGCCAAGATGTCTGACTGCCTGGGAGGGTTTATTTTCGTTTATACAGTTTTGAAAAGCAGAAAAGGATAACAGAAACAGGACTTCCATTGGTCAATTCCCTTCACCAATCCTTAAGAATAGTGGTGATGTTAGTAAGGTGAGATCGTGTATCAGCTAGGGATAGCTCTGCAACATCCTGGTGATGTGAAAGAGGTGAGATAATGTTTAAGGCATGTAGGATTTGCGGCAGTGTGCTGCTCGCGCCCCCTACAGGATCTACATTGCTACTACAAATACCACCTCTGATGTCCACCACTTTTGCGTTGGTTAAAGTGGCACAGTGGTTAAAGCGCAGTATTGAAGGCAAACTCTGTTCACAGCCTGGAGTTCGATTCTCATTAGTTCAAGGTTGACATAGTCTTCCACCCTTCCAAGATCGGTAAAATGAGGGTCCAAATTGTTGGGGGCAATATGCAAATAATCCTACATTGTAAATGGCCCAGAGAGTGCTGTGAAATGCTATGGGGCAATGTATAAGCCTAGATGCTATTGCTATTAAACACACACACACACACACACACACACACACACACATACATGCAAGCAACAGATCAGCAACAGAACCATCTCAAGATCCCACCAGTCCCCTGAGACCCCTGTTCTGACCCAACCTGGTTCCAAGAGAGAAAACACAAGACAGCAGCCCCCACCTTTTAAGGTTTAATCCACGGATTCTGTTTCTTCACAGATAAAAGGCTGCTTCCAACTAATTAGCTCCAACAAGAAAGAGCCTTGCAAAGTTGTTTTTCAAGGCTGCCAAAAACCCACAGATAAGGAAGAGTTTTCAAGAGTTTTCAAATACTAACTATAATGTCCACGAGGCTGAGTTTCAGAGCATCTTTGCCTTCTGCAAAGAACACTTCTTCAAACCTGGCTTTTATCCTCTTGAGGGAGGGGCCATTACCTTGCAGCCTTACTCTCAAGTCACCCGTGCTGCTGTAACTGCTCTTTCCTGCAATCCTGCACGCACACACACTTGACACAGGCTCCTCGGGAACCTCCTCATCACTGCTGCCAGCCCCCACAATCTCTGAAGGCAGCAGTCCACTCCTTAATGGTCCTGGCCCCTCATCTGAGTCTTCGCTCTCCTCCACCATCTGCACCTGCTGCTGGCTAACCACAACAACCCCCCAAGAATCAAGAAAAAGCGGGCAGGTGAGGGGAGTCATTCCAAGCGGAAGAATGTTCATAGGTTTCAACTTATGTGAAATATAAGATGCATGTGGGAAGAAATCCAGAAAAGAAATTATCCGAAAGAGGAAGGAGGCAGACCATATCCTGTTTGGGCAGCCATCTCACTCTGTAGAGGCATAGACCACCTGCTGACCAGTCACATCTTTTCAGGGACGGAAAGAAAAGGATTAAAATTGAAAAAAAGTAGCAAATGACTACAGAAGAATACCACTAATACCGCCAACATACACACAAACACAGCAAATATATCCAGATTTCAACATTTAGGAGCATTTTGCTAAATTTTAAGGATGAGAATAGAGGTTGAAGACTTCTGGGAGAAATCAACTTACTAATCAATGAAGCAACTAGCTGTTCTTCATATCTCATTAGATTTATCCTTAACTCCAATTTTTCAGGCAATATTTACCATTTTGACCATTTCTGAAGGCTAGGATGGGGGAGAGGTTTAAAAGAAGAACAGTTTGTTTTCTAAAGTCCTTAGAGTGTCATTCCCGTTTTTAATGCCAGCCCTCAAACACCACAATGAAATGAACCTGCTTCCTCCCAGAAGACCCAGAGACCTTAACTAACCAATGAAGCAACTAGCTATCCAAAAATCCTACCCAGCTTGGTGGTGACCGTGTGGACAAAGAGGTCACTGGTGGTCATTGTGCAAAGTCCCAACCTCTTTGCCAAGTTCTGTTGCTGCAATCTGCAGGAAATTTCAAACCAGAAAGGAGCAGGGAACTTTTGGGAATGAAACAAACTTAGGAAACTGAATGCTAATGAAAAGGGCAAATACTAGGAAAGAAATGGCTCCAGTGCAGGCTAGCTAATGACCCAAAGAGATGGGAAAAGAGAAGGGAGACAGAATATCTGGCCAGAGAAGAGCGCCTTCCGGCATGCAGTTCAGGGTCAATCTTGAACTAGACGTCAGACGGACGGACGGACAGACGGACGGACAGATGGATGGACAGACAGATGGACGGATGGACAGATGGACAGGTGGACAGGCGGACAGACGGACGGACGGACGGATGGACAGACTGATGGACGGACGGACGGACAGACAGACGGACGGACAGGCGGACAGACAGACGGACGGACAGGCGGACAGATGGACAGACAGACAGACGGACGGACAGACGGACAGACAGATGGACAGATGAACGGACGGACAGACAGACAGATGGACGGACAGATGGACGGACAGATGGATGGACAGACAGACGGACAGACGGACAGACGGACGGATGGACGGATGGACAGACAGACAGACAGATGGACAGACGGACAGACAGATGGACAGAGGAACAGACGGACAGACGGATGGACAGACAGACAGATGGACAGACGGATGGACAGACAGACAGGGATGGATGGACAGACGGACGGACAGACAGACAGGCAGACGGACGGACGGACGGACGGACGGACTGTCGGACAGACAGATGGACAGACAGACAGATGGACAGACAGACAGATGGACAGTTGGACAGATGGACAGAAGGACAGACGGATGGACAGACAGACGGACGGACAGATGGACGGATGAACAGACGGACAGACGGACAGACGGACAGACAGACAGACGGACAGACGGATGGACAGACAGACAGGGATGGATGGACAGACGGACAGACAGACAGACAGGCAGACGGACGGATGGACGAACGGACGGACAGATGGACAGACGGACAGACGGACAGACGGACAGACGGACAGACGGACAGATGGACAGACGGACAGACAGACAGATGGACAGACGGACAGATGGACAGACGGACAGATGGACAGACGGACAGACGGACAGGCGGACAGGCGGACAGGCGGACGGACGGATGGACGGATGGAAAGTATGTAGATGGGATGTTCACTTTTACCTGTTTAACCAAATAAATAGATGTTCTTCCTTCATTCATTCTCTTCCATATAATCCAGAATTATTAATTTACTCAGCTAAGAAAGGATGAACAAATAACTGCAACTCTGAGCCATAGCTGTTGTGGCCCACCAGCTGCTACTGGAGCTGGCAACGGAATCAGACAATAAGGAAGTTGGAGCTGATATGAGTGAGGAGGAAGAACAGCTGGGGCCTGTTCCAGATGCACATATGCACAGAGCTGTTAGGAGAAGGGAACAAGAGAGGACAAGGAGTCGACTCGGGAAGCAAAGCACATGTGGATGCTGAATGGCCCCTCTCTGGCTGAGGAATAAATAGACAGAAAAGGGAATGGTTGTCGTAGGAGACAACAGTTCGCCTTTCTGAAGATTTTTCTCATTGTGTTTTGTGCCACAGAAACTGCTTGCCAGAACTTAATTTGCAGCCTTTTGGCTGGGAGCTCACGGCCTTGCAAGGAACTGTTGCTGCAGTTAACTCTTTGAAGGACTGTTGCCTGGAATAGGTGGGTGAATGCAATTAATTCACGTGAGGTAAATAAAGAGAGGGGTTTTTCGTGACAAGGAGTCTGTTTCTCGCTTCTGCTAAGACTGGGTCAGAACAATAAATTGTGCTTCTAATCTAGGCCATAGACGGACGGAGATGCTGGCTATGTCATTTCAAATAAGTCAGATGGCCATGCAACTTTCTTTCACATTTATATTAAAAGACTTATGCCAACACAGGAAAATTATATATAATTATGACGCTTGTAATGATATACCTACAGAAACATCTTAAGCAGATCTTTAGCTCTAGTCTCATTACATTTACATGCATTTACATTTAGACTAACACAATTCTTTGAGTACTCCAGATAAATATAAGAGCTTGCAAGTGAATCATCTAAAGTACTACTCAAGTCACATTGTTAACGTAAAAGTGTCATTAGCTATGGTGATAGCAACTGTATAGTAACAGCATTTTAGACCACTCCAGCTCTCACGATAGAGGAGATACTTTTCTATATATGATGGTGTTCTTCACATTTTCTGAATAGACACTTGGTTCTCCAACTTCGTACCAATCATTTATTTCATAATAACAGAGTTGGAAAGGACCTTGGAGGTCTTCTAGTCCAACCCCCTCTGCTCAGGCAGGAAACCCCATACTATTTCAGACAAATGGTTGTCCAATCTCTTCTTAAAAACTTCCAGTGTTGGAGAATTCACAAATTCTGGAGGCAACTTGTTACACTGATTAATTGTTCCATCAAGAATTTTCTCCTTAGTTCTAGGTTGCTTCTCTCCTTAATTAGTTTCCATCCATTGCTTCTTTTCCTGCATTCAGATGCTTTTGCGCAGGGGTCGCCAACCTTTTGAACCTCAGGGACCACCAAACTCATTATTTTAAATCTCGCAGACCACGAATATGAATTTTGACTGGTGGTGGCTTGCTGACGTTGGTGGGAAAGTCGGTCCCATATTCCAGAGCTGCAGTAGTCACAGGACTGGCCTTTTGGTTTCCACCCAGGTGCACCGGCCTGCCATGGACTGGAGGAACTGCTCTGAGATGACCAAAGGGCCAGTCCTGTGACTCCTGCAGCTCTGGAATATGGGACCGACTTTCCCACCCACGTCAGCAAGCCACCCCGGGGCGGATTTCCCTCCCTTGCCGTTGGTCTTACCTTCCAGTTCCAGCTCATGTGGCTCTACTCAAGGCAAGGTTTGCGCTCAGCCGAAGGGTGGAGGCCAGCCAGTGGGTGGGCCATGTGGGCGGCACAGCCTTGTGTTCCTGCACAGCCTGGATTAATTGCTTTTGGGGGAGTACTTGAGGGGGGACATTTCTTTGTGGACCACCAAAATGTTCTCACAGACCACCAGTGGTCCCTGGCCCACCGGTTGGCAACACTGCTTTGGAGAATAGCTTGACTCCCTCTTCTAACCCTGAGATATTGGAAGATTGCTATCATGCCACCCCTAGTCCTTCTTTTCATTAAACTAGACATACCCAATTCCAGCAACTGTTCTTCATATGTTTTATCTTTGTTGCTCTTCTCTGCATTCTTTCTAGAGTCTCAACATCTTTTTTACATCGTGGCAACCAAATTGGATGCAATATTCTAAGTGTGATCTTATCAAGGAATTATAAAATGGTGTCAGCACTTGATGTGATCTTGATTTTATCCCTCTGTTAATGCAGCCTGGAACTTTGTCCTCCCAGGGGCCTACATCCCCTTTGGACAGTCATTACACGAGTAGTTGCAAATCAGGACTTTCTGTAGGAGCATTAGGGTACCACAAATATAAATATAAATATTCCTAGACTAGTTGATTTCTGTAGCCCTTAAGTCCAGTTAACAGTATATTGCACATTGGCCACAGGCTCTCAGAAATAGTCCATACATAACTGATTTATTTACCTCATGAAAATGCCTGCATCCATCTCTACGTTACACTCTTCAAGCATGCTACATCATCAGATTAATGTTTTAAGCACTTGTGTGTACCATCAGGCTTGTTTTTTCTTTAACATTCCCTAATTTTCTCCCCTTCAGAAAACAAATTTATTAAAGGGATCTTTCAGACAGCTTAAATTAAATAATGTGGCATTAACAAATAAAGTTTTATATCTCAGGATGCCACAAGAAAGAAATTGCTGCAATATAAATAGCTATTTAATGCTATAACAGAAGGGGAGAAAGTCCATTTTTCTTTAGCCCCTGACAGCCATTTGTTATCTCTCCCCCTAGCCCACCCCCAGCGTCCCCATTGCAAATCACCCGGCAACCCTAGAGCACAAACATCACAAATGTAAAGCAAGGGAATGTCATCTGTTCTCTGAGATATGGAATAAAACATTTCTCAAGCAAATAACTCCCCCCCTTCTTCCAGTATGAATACACACACACACACACACACACATTGATTTGTCATGCCTATTTCAGAGAACTAAACCAAAATAGCTTTGGTCCAATGAGACATGGACATCACAGGTTCTGAAGAAATCATTCAAAGATACAGTTACTATGAATTCTAATACACGTTAGAAGTTTGATCTGCTCAGTCCTTTTTGATCAATATCTCTTGATTCTAAGTCCAGGGCTGTCCAAACTTGATAACTTTAACACTTGTGGGCTGCAGCTCCCAGAATTCTCCAGCCACCCATGCTGACTGTGATATTCTGGGAGCGAAGTCCACAAGCCTGAAAGTCTCCAAGGTTGGATATCCTTGTTCTGGTTCAGGGGTGTCAAACTCAAGACCTGTGGGCCAGATTCAGCCTGCGGGATGCTTAGATCTGGCCACGGGACCACCCTAGAAACAGCAAAGGACTGGCCCACGGTGCCTCTGCCAGCAAAAAACAGAGCTCAGTGTTGTGGTCCGCTGGCAGCTGATGGAGCTGGCAGCAGAGTCGGACAGCAAGGGGGTTGGGGAGGAACCTGGGCCAGTCCTAGAGGCTGAGGAAGGCTCAGATGAGGGCTCTGCATCAGAGGCAGAGATGGGACCAGGGCAGGCTGGCAGTCATCAGCTGCCTCCGGGCTTGGACAGCAGTGAGGCACAGGAGTTTCTGGAACCAGTTCCCAGCCTGTGCATGCGCAGAGCTGCCAAAAGGAAGGAACAATTAAGAACTTAGGGTCAACGTGGGAGTAAGATCACAGGTGGATGATGAATGTCCCCTCCCGAAAGGATTAAAAGAGGAGCAAAAGGGGAAGGGGCTTTTGCAGGAAACAATTTGTTCGTTCATTCCAGCCTTGTGAAGATTTCTCTGTGTAACCCAGAAACTCTGTACCCAGCCCTTCCCTGTCAGCACTGTGTGTGGAAATATTTACGGGCAGCTTTCCAATATAGATAAGGTCTGAGCTAATAATTATACCTTTACAAGACCCTTTGCCAGGCCGTTGGCTGAATGGGCATGCAATAAATTCACATTCATTTAATAGAAGAGGTTTTGTCGGGACTCAGAGTTCGCTTAGTGCTTTTGGGGGAAGCCTAGGACAGAACACTCAGTGGGACGCACACGGCCTTCGCGAGCTCCTTCAGCTCCGTCCCAGCTGAAAACAGAGCTCATGAGAGCCATGCATCCCCCCACCAACTCCATTTTTGCTGGTAGAGGGTTGCAGGAGGCCATTGCAGCCAAAAACAGAGCTCAGGAGGCCGTTTTTGCTGGCAGAGCATTCAGGCCACCACAGGCGCCCCTCCACATAAGCAACATCACGCTGGCCATGCCCACCTCGGCCCTCCGAGGTCAAACACAATCCTGATGCGGCCCTCAATGAAATCAAGTTTGACTTGCTTTTCAAGTCAAAAAGCAGCTTTCTTCTGTGCCTCTCTCCTAGCTTGCATCTTTCACACATTCGGACAGGTGATTTCCTCTTGTGCCTCTGCTCTTCTAGCCATTCGCCATTCTCTTGAGTCTGGGCTCTTGTTTTTTTTGGATTCTGCTCCATCAATCTCACAATCTTGGCTCTTTCACCTGTCTGTTCTGCTTGTAAGGTCTCCATTAGCTTTTTGGCTTCAGCTCAATGGACATATTAAATCTGCATAATGGTGCATTTAAATAAGAACAAGATATTTCTGGTGCCTGTACGGGGAAGGTAGACATCTATATATTTCATTGCTACTTGATCTGCTCCAAGCATGGCTATTTTGATCCGTAGTTAAAAGAATCATAATCTGGAGAATGAACTCACTTTTTAAAGACACACTGAGCTATTTGGGTTGGGGAATCTCATATCATGCATTCCTAAAATGTAATTGTTCAATATGTAGTTCATTGTGTACTTGGAACCCAAATTAGACTGTATCTTGTCTAGAGAATATTTGCAGCCCAGGGTTGAAATGAGAGGTCTTGGTGGTCTCTGAGCTTGCTGTTTTTTGCAATAGTGGCAAATATCTGTAGCTTGCACATAGGATGAGGGCGAAGTTCATTCTCTGAGGTTGTGGGTTGGCTTCCAAACATTTCATTACCAGGCTACATAACATCTTCAGCTGAGTTTAGGGGATGATAGTGTTCTTCTCTTCATAAGGGCTTCAGGTATGGGTGGGTCAAGTGAGGGTATTGTGATGGGTCAGGGGTGAGTCATTAGGGGTGTGCTGTCCAGCCAGTATATAGTAATGGGAATTGAGATAGTTAGTTAGGAATTGGGAACTGTCCCCTTAAGGGAATGCATCATGGTGAATGTAGTTAAGCCATCCTGGGAAATGTAGTCTGTTAGTGTTTGGGGATAAACCCCCTAGCAGAGTGTGCAGCAGCAGTCAAGCCAGGCAGGCAAATGAGAGAGAGAGTGGGCCCAA
>NW_020769369.1:2617691-2630256 GCF_900518735.1 Pseudonaja textilis
GCTCGTCCTCTTGCATCTGAGTCAAGTGTGCATAAGATTGTAGTGTGAAGCTCACTAGTCGCATTAACATTACATGATTTTTCTCAAGGTCTCAAACCTTGCGGTTGAGAAAGTTGGATTAGAATAAGTCAAACGTGTCAAATCGTAGCACAGTCCCAAGAATGGACATTTTTCGACCTGGCAGATGAAATCCCCTGTGGCCAGGTTTTGCTATGGTGTATTTTCACATTTCGCCATAATCGACACATCCTCTCTGCGTGATTATGTGTTGGTATGTATGTATGTGTATGAGTGTAGAAAAAGAGGAGGGGTGTTTTTCCTCAGCCCCTTTCCCTTAGGCTGTCTAGGAAGCACCTACAGCTGGGGAAAGTGATGGCTGACAAGGAGTGAGACATGGGTGAAGGGAACTTGGCCTGTTGTGGGTACTTTGCTACCTCATTATCTCATGAATCTCTGTGCTTTTCAAAGGGCCCCATTATTTCCAATCCCCTTCATTTGCCAAAAGTAATTTAGGGACTTATTATTAAGACCGCATGGTCCTTGACCTCCTCAACCTTTTTTTTTGGGGGGGGGGTAGGAGCTGCTGCCTCACTGTGTTCAAACTCCCTACCTCTCCCTTTTCCTATTCACACTCCTTTCTTAGTATGGGGCCTCTCGCCTCCAGGGACAAAGCCACTGAGCAGCCTCCTGCAAACAGAACCTTGGCCCCAATTAGCAGCCTTCCCAAAGGGACAGGAATTTTAATTAGTAGACAAGTCAATTATATCAATGGACAGCCGTACTTCTCATTAATTCTCGGTGCTCTGTTTCCAGACCTCTAAGTGGGCCTGTCTTGAAGGACTGAACACTCCCAATCACATCCCACCCACAACACAACTTCATATCTACACTCTCCGATCTGTTTAAGAGAAATAAAAGGGGCATGGAGGCCCCATTGTTAGTCAGGGAGCTCCTTCTTGTTCACTAGCTTCCTTTACGACATTAATACCAAGGGAGACACAGCTTCGTCTTTCATTTAAAGGGTTTTGTTTTTGCTTCGGTGGGAAATTTTAAGAAGTGAAAAGGAAAATAGCATTCCCCTGATCCAAACCTGAGACCTCAAACTCCGTGAGAAAGTTATTCTGATATCTGTAGGAGGTTGAGTTTGTCTTCCCAAGTGTGACTCTGTCCATCTGGTCCAACCCTTTGGGACAGCCTGCTGAGACTTTTATTCTGAGGAGAGGTGTATGGGATGTAGTTTAACAGCAGGTTTTGGAACACATTTCCAAAACATACTAAGGGTCTTTGGCCCTCTTTGAAATTTGCAAAGTTCTAAACTCCATCTTAGAACATAGAACATGGAACAATAGAGTTGGAAGGGACCTTGCATGTCTTCTAGTCCAGGGGTCTCCAACCTTGGGAACTTTAAGATTTGTGGACTTCAACTTCCTTTGCTAGCTGAGGAACTCTGGGAGTTGAAGTCCACAAGTCTTAAAGTTCCCAAGGTTGGAGACCAGGGGTGGGATTCAATTTTTTTTTAACAACTGGTTCTGTGGACGTGGCTTAGTTGGTGGTCATGGCTTGGTGGTCATGTTATTGGCTAGGCATGGCCAACTCAATATCACTCACATCGAGGCACGCACCTCCTCGCCTGGCCTCTCAAGACTGTGGGGATGCTGCAACAGTCGTAAGTGTGAAAAATGGTCATAAGTCACTTTTTTTCAGTGCCATTGTAACTTTGAATGGTCACTCCACACAAGCAAAGTACCAGCAGAGAAGGGGAAAAACCTCCAGAGACGTTCCTGAGACAGGAAGTCTAATCCTGCCAAGAATGTAATAAGAGTTAAAGGAGAGGCAGTTTCTGTAAGCAACACCAGAATGTTTCCTTCCTGCCTTCCTTACAGGATTAGGCCAGTAATTTCTTCTAACAACCGGTTCTCCGAACTGCTTAGAATGTTAACAACCAGTTCTAGCAAATAGGTGTGAACTGGTAGAATCCCACCCCTGTTGGAGACCCCTGTTCTAGTCCAACGCCCTGCTCAAGCAGGAGACCTTATACCATTTCAAAAAAATGGTTGTTGAGGTTTTTTTTTGAAAGCCTCCAGGACACCCAGAACTTCTGGAGGCAAGCTGTTCCATTGGATGATTGATTAATTGTTCTAACTGTCAGGAAATTTCTCTTTAGTATGTTGCTTCTCTCCTTGGTTAGTTTCCATCCATTGTTTCTTGTTTTACTTTCTGGTGCTTTGGAAAATAGGTTGTCACCCCTCTTCTTTGTGGCAGCCCTTTAAATATTGGAACGCTATCTTGTCCCCCCTAGTTCTTCTTTTCACTAGATTAGACATGCTGAATTCCTGTAACTGTTCTTTATATGTTCTAGCCTCCAGCCCCCTAATCATTCTGGTTGCTCTTCTCTGCACTCTTTCCAGAGTCTCAACATCTTTTTTTTTTATATTGTAGTGACCACTATTGTTATGTCCTGAGGACTCTAGGAGTTCTCACTCAGGTCCATTCACTTTGCGGGGGCGTTCTCCCCTTTACCCATTGGTTGGTTCTCCCCAGCAGCCAGCTATAAAAGCAGGCTGCGGGGTCCAACCAGTTGCTGATCGCTGCGAGCCAGTTCCTGGCTTGGCAAGCACGGTCAGCCCTTTATTGTTATAATAAAGTATTGTTGCACTCATGCTCTGGTTCAGCCTCTCTTTTCCCAAACTTAACAACTATAAAAAAATCTTGTTCAAGTGGGCTCTTCTTTTGGCAACTCTTGTTCATATAATATATTGCTATATGGATTTTCTGTTATTTATATCTTGTTGGTTGTAGATTGTTACTGCCAAAGGTCTATACCAGGCCTGTCAAACTGGCAGCCCACAGGCCAAATGTGTCACGTGAAGGCCATGTCCACCCCATCTCCACAAAGGCAAAAAAAAAAAAATCACAATACATCATGTGATGCAATCAAGTTTGACACCCGTGGTCTGTGCAATTAAAAAAAATGTATTGTGTGGTGGTAGTCCCTTGACAGTAATCAACTACAATCAACAAGAGAGTAAACTCATCCATGAGCAACTAAGCCACAGTTAAGTAACTGATATTTGCACGATGTGTTAAGCCTGTGATTGATCTTTATTTGAGATTATACTATGCCACAAATGAGCCGACCCCACGTCACTTAGCAAGTTGTAAGCCAAAAAAAAAAATGCCACCTGTGTTTGAAAATGCTATTTGATCCTTTTCCATAGCCTAAAGTTCAGCTGTCTGAGTTGTTGTTTCAAAATGCCTACCTAGAAATAACAAAGTCAATGCAACTTCACGGGTGCTCTTATTTCTGATTATCTCCACTTGATGCTAAGCGTTTTAGCTCTATTCTGCTTTTGTTGATTTGAGTTGTATGTGTAGACTATGATTTAAGAAATTGCTTAAACACACACATCAAAGACTCCAGTAGTCACCCATCCCTGGGGAATATTTAACTTCCAGTTGGTAGTCTCCCATGCCAATTCACAACTTACCCATTGAGTTTCATTTGAGGGTTTAGGACATCTCCCAGCTGGGGTGCTCCGGCTATGCAATTCAAATTTCATTTGGAGAACATTAGATACAGTAACTCCATCAAAGGAAATCTAAGAATCTAAGCTTCAAATCAAATCTGTGACAGACATCAAAGCAGAGAATTTTACTGTTTCTTCTGGGGTTGTTATAGACAGTATTTAAACTTACTTCTGGGGAAAATTTGTTAGGATTTATGCTCCCAACTCAATTCATGCTAGAATGAATTGAGATAGTTGTCTATGGAGATTCTCAGGCATAGCTGTCCCAAAGGTTTTTTTTTTTTTTCAAGAGACAACTGGACTTTCAACTGGCAACTGTTGACAGGTTCTAAGAAGGCTTCACACCCATTTGCACTACTCAGGTCCTGATGACACAGATAAACCTCCAGGTGGCCTCAATGATAATACGAGAAAGTCCAGTTGCCTCTTGAAAAAGCAGCTTTGGGGACTCTGGGATAATCCAGATCTCAGAATTGATTCAAAGCTAGTCTTATGGAAGATATGGATAAAAGCTGGGATTTTTACATTAACTCAATTAATGGACAGTAGCAATCAATTAGCATCATTTTCTATGTTAAACCCTAGTTGTCACATACCCATTAGCAGTATTGCAACATTAATTGAGTCCTCCATTCGGACCAACAACATTTTTCAGCCTCCTAAAGCTTAATACAAGTGGTCCTTGACCTACGATCACAATTTAGCCCAAAATATATGTTGCTAAGCAAGACAGTTGAGTTTTGCTCCATTTTACAACCTTTCTTTCACTAACAGTCGCTAGTAGCACCATTGTTAAGTGAAGGTGGCTTCCCCGTTGACGTGACTTGCCTGAAGTTTGCAAAAGGTGATCACATGACCCAGTCAGTTGCCAAGTGGGTGGATTTTGATCACGTGACCATGGGGTTGTTGCAAGAGCCATAAGTATGAAAAACGGTCAAAAGTTGTAACTTTGAATGGTCACTAAATGAACGGTTGCAAGTCAAGGATTACCTGTCACAAGAAGCCCACAATCAATCTTTATAGATATTGTCAGTTTAGAGAATATGATGTAAAAGTTTTAAAGACTGTGTGTTGTGAGGAACTAAAGGCCCCTATACTGTTTAAGCAATGGGAAAATGTGTTAACTTCAGTACCCAAAACCTCATTAATTCTTAAATTATGTAACAAAAATGGTATTTGGGATATATTTCAGTGGTGGGATTCAAAAAAAATTTTGCTACTTGGTGAGTGTGGCATGTCTTGGTGGGCATGTCTTGGTGGACGTGACAGGGGAAGGTTACTCCCTCCCCACCCCACCAACCTGCTTTCCAGCTCCATTCTCCTGTGCAGGGCAACCAAAGAAGACCCAGCCAATCAGCTGGGACTTGGGAGGCGGAGAATAGGCCATTCAGAGGTGATATTTGCCGGTTCTCTGAACTACTCAAAATTTCCACTACCAGTTCTCCAGAACTGGTCAGAATCTGCTGAATATAACCTCTGATATATTTGGATTCTCATTGCAATTGTCTAGAAAAGAAACTAATTGTTGGAAATATACTTAAAATAATCCTTCTTTAAAATGATCTTTTTGCAGTCTCCTGGGAAGAGGTAATTACATATCTTTGCAGTCCTAGGTTCAATGCTGCATAGCTCCCACTTACATATTTTTAAACATGCTTCTAAGATGAAAGCCATCCAACCCCCAAAACTTTATAGATTTTGGAGTCTATAACTCAGGTTTCTTATTCATCTCTTAACTCCCTGATTCAGCTGGAATTAAGCTACAGCAATCCCAGGGGTCCATCTGAGTCTTGGTCACCTCAGATACTGATTGAAGTAGATTCTTTGAGGAAGCCCTTTGATCTTCTTTTCCAGCATTAGCTGGTCTCATTCTTGACAGAGCCATAGTTGTCCTTCAACTATACATTGACTCTGGGGCTTAAATCTTTAAACCAGGGGTCCCCAAACTTGGCAACTTTAAGACTTGTGGACTTCAACTCCCAGAATTCTGGGAGTTGAAGTCCACAATCTTGAAGTTGCCAAGCTTGGAGACCTCTGATTTAAACAGATAGAACCAGAGTTTCCCGTATTGAATCAAATCAGGATCTTTATTACAGAGGTAATAGACCAGCTTTTCTCACAGCTCTGTAATTCCCTTCTCCTACCCCATTCCAAAATACTTTTATAACATTTACATAGGGAATTCCTCAGCTGGTCTGAACAGGCTAAATGTGGCAATTGGTAGATACATTGATATCCCCTGGAAAGACCCCACTTGGTTACAACGTAGAAGTCAAATCTGTTTCACAAATACTGCTAGATGAAGCCTGAAAAACAGTCCTAGTGGACAACCACTTAAATATGAGCCAGCCGTGTTCTGCAGCTGCCAAAAAAGCCAATGCAGTCCTAGGCTGCATTAACAGAGGGATAGAATCAATATCGTTCCAGGGTTACAGGAGAAGAGGGTCAACAGTTTTGAAGGCGGGAGAGGGCTTTATGACCCAAGGGCAGATAAAATGGTAGAACCATCTTCTAAGAGAAGGGAAATTCTGATTTCAAACCTCCACTGCCTTGTGGCTCTATCTCTTATCGGAAAAGGCTTCAGGAGTCAACCTCGAGGCAAAATCTGGAGCCGGGATCCCGGAAGCAGTTCGTGACTATATACAATCGTATTCTGGTAACTCCTGCGACACAGCTGGAACTAATCATATTGGCTCTGCCGTTCCATTAGACTATTTCAGTGACGTGGAGAGGGGGGGATCTGCTGCCTGGGTAATGGTCTATCCTCCATATTAAATTACCCAGGCCTCGTGCTCTGGAGAGGACGCTCCAGCTTTGCATACAGCAATAAAACGAGTCTTTGGGACCCTGCAAGGCATCCTGCTCCAAGAGGCTGCACCAGCAAGACAAATCTCACAAAGACTCATTTCTGGGGGAGTTTGAGGGTGAGAAAGAAAGGCTTCTGCTGCTTCTGCTGCTTTCCTTGCATGCAGCCAAAAGTCTCTCTCTTTCTCTCTCCCCCTGAGAACAGAGCTGGAGACGGTATCCTGCGATCCCAAATAAAGAATGATCGATCGGTAGGAAAATGGGGTGGGGAATTTTCCTGCAGACTTTTTGGTGGATTTTCTCAGGGTCTCTGGTCCTGGGGATTTAAAATTATGAGTTTGGTGGGCCCTGAGATCCAAAATGTTGGTGACCCCTGGACTAGAAGACCACCGAGGTCCCTTTCAACTTTGTTATTCTGTTATTCTGATAGAACTAAAAAAAACATCAATAGTCAAAACCTACTGTCAGGGCTCCAGCATCTACCCCCATTCAAATAATGAGTCTCTAGCAGCATCTCTCAGAGTTTTTAAAAAACAAGATTTATTAGGAGTGAACATGCCGGCACTACTTAGATGCAGCTGACTCTGAGACATATCATTCATTTCACCCTCGACCCTGGTCTTCCCCTACCTCCTGGATGTATATTCTCCAATGGGACACATCCATAGCCAAGAGCCATCAATCATGCTCTCCAGTAATAATCTTGCGGGCCAGAAGCTTCAACCATTATCTATGAAAGCATTTAAGGAATGCACTACTTCCCCATTCCCTTTCTGCTGTCAACTCTAAAAGACCAAATAAACGTTTTTTGAGTTGACACTTTAATTGTTCCTCTGAGCAGGTGGTTATGATTTTATTCCTAAGCAGTCAGACTTCAATTATTTCCAACAAGGCATCTAAAGTTTTAACAACCACCATAGCTTGTAAAAATGTACTTCCCTTATTACTTCACACTTCTCCGTATAAGTTCTATTTCATTTTAGTTTTACATGATTGATTTATATGTGTTTTTAAAAAATCTTTTATTTAAAAAAGTTGGTCGCAGACTCTTCATAAATAAGGACATATATATTCATTTGACTTTGGAACCAGGAATGTTTTGGGGTGCATCTGGGAAAGCGAAGGAAAAAAATGAAGGAGGAAGAGGGAAGAATTCCTAAAAATAAAAGGCATGCATTGGAACACCAGTCAACGTACAAGCTAGGAAGAAAGGCTATATGATTGGGACGGGCAAGTAGCAGGATGTCAACTCAAAAATATTTCTCTGGTCTTTTAGAGTTGCCAGTAGAAAGGGAGAGGGAGAAATAGTGCATTCCTTAAATGTTTTCATAGCTAATTTCTAGGCAACCAAAGCTTCTGTCATGCAAGATTATTAATGGAGAGTATGATTGGTGACTCTTGGCTATGGACATGTCCCATTGGATAATATACACCCAGAGGGTGAGGGAAGACCAGGGTCAAGGGTGAAATGAATGATGTGTCTCAGATTCAGCTATACCCAGGTAGCACCAGCATGTTCACTCCTAATAAATCTTTTTTAAGCTCTGGGAGGCCCAGCTAGAGACTCATTATTTAAATGGGGACACAGGAATTGACTACTCAGGGCTTCTGGTGTCCATAGTCCAATGAAATCTAGGGAGGTGGAAATTTAAATGATGACAGCTAATCGATTTAGAAGGAATTATTTGATACATAACAAATATTTGGACATGAAATGTTCTTTTTCAATGTTTGCAGTCTATTTTGAGTGAAAAAGCTGGACAATTTTATGTTTGCCCTCCTAAATTATAACTAACATTGACTATTTTTTTGTCTTTCCCTTTCTCTTTCCAATATTCTAAGCTATTTAAATAATTGAATACAAATAATTTTTAAACATATTTTATAAACCTCAGTGTATGGAACAACACAATATACTAAGATTTATAGCGATATAATTTTAAAAAATGATGACAGCTGCACATCTCTTCAAATGCACCTCAAGACTTGCCATACTTTAATTCCTTTAATCTCTTCTTTTCTCTTTCCCAACATTTATAACTACAACCGCTTTCCTTTCTTAATCTATTCTCACCTTGCCTTTGAAGGTTATACCATAAATTACTTTTATCCCATCCGGTCAGGGTTTTCTGCAGAGTGTGGTCAAAAAAGTTAATTTAGCAACCACAATGAAGTCATTGAATCCTGACCTGTATTTATGAGCATGTAAAAAAACAGAGCTTTAATCAACCTATCATAGCTGCCATCTTGACTTTTCTGATTATATCCTGCATTTTGCCAAAAAAAAAAAAATAGCTTCAGGTGTTTAGGTGCTTCACTGTCCTAGCCTGGGAGTGATTTTTTTAAAATCAAATCTTACATTTGGAAACAGGAAAGATTAAATTGATACACTCCAGTTCTTTTGAGTTTGATAGAACCATTCTCTCTTTGTCCCAAGGTGCTTTTTCAGGAGGCAACTTGATTTTTTTGTTTTTTCCTTTGAAGACATTTCTCTTCTCATCTAAGAAGCTTCTTCAGCTCTCCAGTGATAAGGAAAATTTGAGACTGCACAGAAATGGACAAGCTGACTTTAGAGTTAAAGGATAGAGAGGAATCGATATATCATTCCGTCTGGGACGCCTGGGATGCATGGTTTGAGAAGAGAAAGAAAATTAATGCTGTAATCAATTAAAAGATATGAATTTATATATACTGAATGTAGAATTAACAGAAAATGTATTATGTAACCAGGCGTATAAATAAGGAGTAAGGAACAGTAAATTAATAGGAAAAGTAAAATGTAATAATTGTAATGCAATAAGAAATTAAGTATAAAAATATGATTAAGAAATGTAAATGATGTCCTCAATGTTGATCCAATTGTGTTGTTTTTATGGTTTTTTTAAGCCGTTGGAAAATTTAATAAAGTTTATTTAGAAAGAAGAAGCTTCTTCTGCTCTGACTGGATGGTAGGGAATGGTAGAATTTATATTCCTTGCAGACAGCTGACCATTTGCATCCTTTTAAAGAGTCATTGAGGCCACCTGGAGGTTTATCTGTGTCCTCAGGGCACCTGATTAGTGCTGCTGGTTCCTGTAATCTGCAATTATTCCCATCCTCCTTTGGAAATCCATTCCTGCTTCCACACCATTCCAAGGGTGTTCATCCCAAACTGTATAGCTCAAAGTCTGTAGAGATCCTCAACGATCCAGGTCATGGTTGTCCCAAATGTGTTTTTTTTTCAGGAGGCAACCGGCCTTTCTTGTTTTGTCCTTTGAACGACCTGGATGACCGAGAATCCCTACAGACATGCTCTCTTTGATCCTCAAATCTCCAATCTGAACAGAATCAGGAATGGTTCCCTCTGTAGTATTTGGAAATTAGAAAATAAACGTTGCTGCCATAGTAACTGTTTCTAAGGAAAAGAAATTTCAATGTGATCGAAAATGACAAGTAAGAAAAGATGCTGTTGCTGGTCATAAAATACAGTTTGGATTGGTCCAGAAATTGACAAATGTGATTGGTGGATAGAATCGCTATATAAAACTTCTAATTGATCAAAGAGAAAAACCAACAAATTAAAAAGCTGATGGAAAAGAAGAGAGCCCAACTGATTATGGTTCTAAGTCATTCGGATCTAGAATTTAGAAAGGTTTAAAATTAGGAAACAACACAACAAGCAGCTAATGTTAGTGTCCCTGGCCCAATTTTTAAAAATTATTTTTAAGAATCAAACAAACATGGGGAAATGCTTTGTATCAGGACTGTTATCTCTGGGCTTTTCACATTTCATTTGATGCTTTATTTCTGAATCCTTCCCCTTGTCTCTTAGGAGCTGTTACCCATTTAAAATCAAAATCCATTAGTGCCACTGGATGTTTACATAGTTAATGGCTATTAAAGAAATAACGGACAGTCATATATTGACAATTTGCCATTTGCCATTAAGAAAAGCTGGGATGGTTGTGTTATTGACCAAACCAGAAAAACAACAACCCAGCATCCTATTGCCCACTGTTGTTGTTTTTCTAGTACAAGTATAAAAGTTTCTATTGGCTCCAACACAAGAGCCATAGCAAAAGAGACGAAGAAAAGACAAGACTGGCTCAGAATCAATGCATTTCTTGGTTCTGCTATTCAAAGTGTTGGAAGAAATATCCTTCTAGGTTCAGTTCCAAGTGGGGAAAGAGACACTGGAAACATGGAGGCTGTTTGGAAGGTTTAATTGTGGACAAGGACCACATGGCCTGGAGCTCTAGAGTGAAAAGGAAGAAGGATCACATGCTTCAAGTTGAAGGAAGAGATCAAGAAAAAGGGCTGAGGTGCTGAGAGTGCCTGGGTTTTATAACCTTTGTTGGGATTTGAATTGGAGCTTGTATTCTGATTGGTTGTCAGACTCCCATGAGGCCATGCAGGGGCAACTCTGTAGGCTGTCCTGAGTTCCAGGCTTGGTTGAGCCTTGCTGGATGATGATGCGCTGAAAGGGCTTTTGAGCAATTGCTATTGCTTTACCTGGAGATCTTTGTTAGGTAAAGTATTCTGGCCCAGGTCTTAATGGCCCACCCATTAACAAAGGTGTGGGTGAGCTTCTACTTCCGAGGTGGCTTTCTGCTTCTGAGTTTCTACTCTTTTTAGGGAAAATATTCTGCCTTTTTAATATTTCCTAGGATATTTCAATTTTCTTGGAGAGGGGTGGGTGCTAACTTCCTACAATGGGAAAGGGCAGATATTTTTTTCAATTTATGGTGAAGATAGGACTGCTGTCAGGTACATATGTATTTTCCAGATTCCAATGGATGGAAAGTAATCAAGGAGAGAAACAACCTAGAATTAAGCAGAAACTTCCTGACAGTTAGAACAATTAATCAGTGGAATGAATGACTTGCCTGCAGAAGTTGGAAATGCTCCAACACTGGAAGTTTTTAAGAAGAGATACGACAACCACTTATCTGAAATTTTACAGGGTTTTCGGCCTGAGCAGAACTAGAAGACTTCCAAGGCCCCTTCCAACTCTGTTATTCTGTTATATCCTTGTGCATTAACTAGCTTCTTTCATCCAGTTTCCCAATTTTTCATCAAGCAGCCACTGCACTCTGTTTTTAAAATTCTACTCGAGTTCTAAAATACTCTGTCACAGCATGGAAGAAACAATCAAATTCCACTTGGTAAGCTTAGAATTTTTCCATTATTCTATGGATCTGTCCACAGTGATTATTGGAGGCTATCTACAATATAAATCTTAGCACAGAGATTGTATCTTCCCCATCAAAACTCAATTCAAGAGTCAAAAGTGATTACAGTGTCACTGAAATTTGGGGTCTTTGATACTGTAGGAAGAGTTAAAAAAAATAGTAGCGCTATCACTATCCCATCCTAAATGAGTTTCCTATTTATCTTTCTCTACTCTTGAAAGTATGAGCTGGCACCTTGAATCCCCAATCATATCAAAGGGGACATGAAACATCATTGAAATGCATTGATCTTTGGGTGTTATTGATTGAATGCATCTTATGTGAGCTCATTATCTATAACACACTCTTCCATCAGAAAGACTGTTTATTTCCTTTCTTTATTTTGTTTTTATCAAAATGGGGTTATAATGATTTCCACTTTTCAGGCTTCATAGTATTGGAATTGCCTCATTTAGGAATGTGCTACCATAGCAGAGTCTGGAAACGAATGGATGCTGCTCTAAGCAAATAAATAAATATAACAAAATTCTCCCCTTTGTTTAGTCTGGCAATTTAGTCTGGCAAGGTCAGATTGAAATTGGCACATTTTTTCTCCCTTCACCAGACGGCTTCACTTTTTGCTCTCCCTTTTATGAAGTATGCCATATTCTTAGTGGATCAGTGTCATCTTCTCTTAATTATAATACTCAAAGGCAATGATGAGATCAGGACAATTGTTTCTACGGGCTTTGTTCCACCACCATATAAAAACAAGGATAGTGGGGTGCCTCTGTTTCGTACATGAAAAAGAGGATGAGTGGAATGGAATTAAATCATGGGTGGGATTCAAATTTCTTAACAATCGGTTCTGTGGGCGTGACCTAATTTGTGGGTGTGGTTTGGTGGTCATGTGACTGGCTGGGTGTGGCTTGTATGTAAATATTGTAAATATTTGAAATTTTTTATTAAAAAAAGAGCAACTTTTACCCAAAATCAGGCAAAGCAGGCAGGCACATTGAGTTGCTCTCAGAATTACAGATTCACTCAGAGATCTATCTTTCTGCCATCAGCTACCTGAGTCTG
>NW_020769369.1:2651680-2679926 GCF_900518735.1 Pseudonaja textilis
ATATATGGCATTCAGCTTTGTTCGGGTATTTTCCCACGTCATTGCAGTTGTGCTTTTAAAGTTGTAGCGATGTTTCAGCAGAATCTGATGATGGCAGATGAGATTCTGCTGAAATGTCGCTACAACTTTAAAAGCACAACTACAATGACGTGGGAAAATACCCGAACAAAGCTGAATGCCATATATATACATACATACATACATACATACATACATACATACATATTGTGATACTTTCCCCTGATAGCTGATTGATAATTTGCAGATTGCATCACCTGCTTGGGAAAATAATTATTTTTTAGGCATTTGGGGAAGAGCAGCAAATAAGGTAAGCTTATGTATGAAACCGAATGAATGAATTTCTCCTCCATTCCAGTTGACAGGCAGGCAGGATCAGGCTAACCAGATAAATGCCACAGATATGGCTAAGCCATCTGCCCAGATAATTCTATAGTTGAGAATGATACTTTTCTCTGTGTTCATCATCTTTTTCTAGTAAGATCATGCAGCATCTCCTGAACATTTCCCATATTTGGCATTGCTTCAAAGAAACACCCTGCCCAGTTTCCCTGTAAGAGTCTATGATCTAAGACGCCCCCTTCCATATCTAATAGGGAGAGAGCTATAATTTTAGCATCACTATAAGAATCATGGTAGAACTAAATCAAACAGTACTGTGTCTTCTATTTAATTTTTCTTTAATTCCAGTGTAATATAATCTATTTTTTTTCTTTTTTGGAATACATGGCCTTTTCTTTCTTGAGATGAAAAAATAGAGATGTTGAAAGCAAAAGATGATGAACTTCAACTGATGTGAAGTTTCCTACTGTTTGGAAAAGTTATTTGCCCAATTTAATTGGTTAGGCAGTTTACCACTCATTCCCAAATAAATTGCCAAGCCTGAAAGTGCCCTGATGAGAAAGCATTGGATGATTGAGGTAGCAACTCATGTGGAGTTTTGACAACTATCGATCCATATTGTATATGTAAAATTCCTTGGAAGAAAACCATTAACCCATGCCAATAGGGATGATCAGATTTTTCTAGTTCCATTTGGAAGACGTTTGGAACTTTTCAAGGCTTTTTGAGATCTAAGGAGAGAATGTTGATTCGAGCCTTCCTCATTTTAAGCGTCAAATTGTAGTAGGAAATTGTGAAGATCTGGTTCATGTCGTTGGATTCCAGCATTGGCTTGACTGAAACAATCAAGGACTGGTATTGACTTGACTGACATGGAAAAACCAGGTACAGATGGTCTGTATAAAAAATAATAATTGAAAAAGTCTGCTAATTCTCCGATCCAACCTCTTTCCATTATCCTCAAGAAACCTAGAAAAGAAATACCAAATAAAAACAGAAGAGTAAAAATCCTTATCATCAATCAATCAATCAATAAAGTGGATTTGTGAATCATAAACCAGCTTGATTTAAACACTTGGGAAGATTCTAGAGCAGATTGTAGAACAATTTATCTGTAAGATGCTTTAAAAATGCAAGGATAACTAGAAATCAACATGGATTTATAAAGAATCAATTGCTTGATGGATTTGTCAAATCATTTTATTTTTTGATTAGGTAATTTCTACATTATGCATATCATTCAGTGAGATTTCTTGCTTGCCCTTCTGGATTTGCTCCTGGGTCTCCACTAGCTAAAACTCAAAAGGCTGAAGACATGGGTATTTTAAGGCTTTCCTTAAAAATGCAATTATAGTTCTCATAACAAAATATATATCTTATTAAAGTGTTCCCGAGAAGGTTTTTGACAATCAGAAGGGCATGAGAGATGACAATAAGCAAAATGAGGGAAGTACAGTGAAGGAGTGGGTAAACCAGATAGGGGAACACTGGGAAATTTCTTTTTTAATTTTTTTTTATAAATAAATTTTATTAATTTTACAGTTAAAACAAACCAACAACACATACACAAATGAAAGGAAAGAAAGAGAAAGAACAAGAACAAAAAAAGCAAAAAAAGGGAAAAGAAGATAGACAGAAAGAATAGAAAGCAATTAAAAACATTCTCATTTTCCACAGTTTGTAAGATCTCTTTTTTTCATAACCCTTAATTTATGCCATATACACACACCTATTCTTTACATATATCTATATATCACTGCTATAGGTTTATCCTGTTCTCTTTTGCCTTATAGTATGAAATCTATCTTCGGACAATCCAGTTGTACCAACAGTTCCAGCTATCATAATATATTGAGGCATCTTTGTTTTTTAGTGCCAAAGTTAGTTTGTCCATTTCTGCACACTTTGAGGTTTTTTTTGATGATCGTTTCGTCTGATGGCACCTGAGGCTGTTTCCAACATTGGGCGAAGGCTAATCTGGTCGCTGTTAAGATGTGTACTGTTATATATTTCGCTTTTTTGGAAATTTGTTTGTCAAAGATCCCTAACAAGAAGGACTCTGGTTTGTATTCGATCTGCTCTTTTGTGATTTCTTCCAACCAAAGTTTGATTTTCTTCCAATAACTTTGGGCTTCTGTACATGACCACCACATATGGAAAAAGGTTCCTTCTTTTTTTTTTTACATTTCCAGCAATTCGGACTCATATTGGGGTGCATCTTCGCTAACCTTGAAGGAGGGAGATGCCATCTATAAAACATTTTATAGGCATTTTCCTTATATGCTACCAATTTTGTGATCTTGTTGTTTCTACCCCAGACCTTTTCCCATTCCGTTAAGGTGATGCTGCATCCTACATTCCTATTCCAGGCAATCATGTTCTTGGAATACTGGGAAATTTCTGAGTATGACAAATCTTACGGTGTGATTGTTTATTCAAAGAAAGTGTCTAACAAAGTAAATAGGGTTGCCTGATTAAGATTGGTGATTGAATGTAAGAATGGTGAATGATGAAACAAAACTTGTAAGAGAATAAATGGAACATTTAGAAAAGGGCTCAATATTGAACAAGAAGAAATAACAATAACTTAGTCATGAAAGACCAGCTAGGTGATTTTTGGGCTCTCAGCTCAACCTACTTCTCAGGGTTGTTGTTGTGGGGAATATAGGAGGGAGATTTGTGTTGGATATGTTTGTCACCTTGAGTTATTTGCAAAAGTAACAAAGGTGGGATAAGGTAAAGATAAAGGTTCTCCTCACACGTATATGCTAGTCATTTCTGGCTCTAGGGGGCAGTGCTCATCTCCATTACAAAACTGAAGAGCCAGCGCTGTCCAAAGACATCTCCGTGGTCATATGGCTGGCATGACAAAATGCCAAAGGTGCACAGAACACTGCTACCTTCCCACCAAAGTGGACCTTATTTTTTTACTTGCATTTTTACATGCTTTCGAACTGCTAGGTTGGCAGAAGCTAGGACAAGCAACGGGAGCTCACTCCGCTACACGACGCTAGGGATTTGAACTGCCAACCTTTCTGATCAACAAGTTCACCTCTTAGCCACTGAGCCCCTGCATCCCTAGAAAGGCGGGATACAAATTAATAAAAACAAGTATTATTATTTATTAAACTTATATGACACCCAACTCTCAATGACTCTGGGAGGCTCAGAACAACCAAAGAAATTACAATAAAACCAATTAACGATTTTAAAAAACAGCCAGCATGTTTCTCATTGAAGGTCTGGGTGAAGAGCCAGATTTTCATCACCCTTCTAAACAGCAATTGTTGGACTATCTTGATCTCAGAGAGAATCTTGTTCCAGAGGTCCGGCACTGCTACAGAGAAGGTAAGATTGTTTAATCAAAACATCCAAACTATGCAAAGCCTGCAGGATCAAATCAGCTGGATAGATGTTTTGAGAGGAATATAGTCCCTGAAATAACCAGAATCTATGCTATATAAAAACAACCAACACGTTAAATCTTATCTGGACATGAACCAAGAAAGACAAGGATCTGTGATACCTCCTTTATATCTTAATGGGTTTACTGATGGATGTGTAAATAGCAATAGACTTACATACCACTTCATAGTGCTTCACAGCCCTCTCTAAGCAGTTTACAGAGTCAACATATTGCCCCCAACAATCTGGGGGCCTCATTTTACCGACCTGGAAAGGATAGAAGGCTGAGTCAACCTTGAGCCAGTCAGAATTGAACTCCCGACAGTGAGCACTGAGTTAGCCTGCAATACTGCATTTCTAGCTACAGCACCACCATGACTCCTAAGCAGTGTGTGTGCGATGATATCAGGGGTGTCTTTATTGGGGATGCAAATATATATGCAGATGATGCAAGGCTGATGCATTGAGAACAAGAGATCTGAAAATTAATGCATTGAATGTCAAAGTTCTTGTTTGGACAAGGAAGAAGTTAATGGCTGCAGTTTAGTGAATTTGTGTTCCTTGGTAGGTTTATGGGAACCTGGATGGCAAAGCTTTCTGAATGTTATATTTTAAAACATCAGGTGGGATGAGATTGTCCAGCTTTGCTCCAGAGAATGAGAAATTCAGTACTGAAGCTTTCCACTTTAGGCTGCTTTTGTGAGCATTGTTTCGGGCAATATCATCAATTGGTTCCCTCTAATGGATAGAAAAGCAATTTTTTTCCAGGCTGTCCTTGGTTTTTGAACGGCATGCCGGGGCCAGAATCAAAAATAAAAAAGAGGTGAAAGTTAAATTTAATTTCATTTACATTTAATTAAAATTAAATGTGGCTAAAATGATTTACTCTCCAGTTATATATTTCATATTTTTTCCTACATCTGTCATATTAAAAAGTCCAATAAGGTAACAATTTTGGGACTATCTGGCAGCAGCACAGATAGTTTTTCAGTGGTCATATGTAGCCCTTGGGCAGCAGCTTGTTCACCTCTGCTCCAATGTACCATAAATTACAAACCACTTATCTGCAGGCACCGACTGTAGTAATTTTCCTTAGAGCTTCAAGAATACATTCCTAATAAACTAAGCTAAATGTCAGAAATGATAGGAGGTCAGCAATTGTAGTGACAAAGCTTCAGGTGACTGCTGCAATCCACAATTCCGGTGTGACATCCATGCTGTCTCATGCACGTTTTGTTTTGTTTTTTTCCATCCACTAATGCCTGAACTTGTTCTTGGTCTGTGAGATGTATGGAACCATATTAGTAACCTTGTGAAAGCGATAAGGGTGTTCAAGAGGTAATTGGATGAGGGTGCTCTGTGGGGGGAATGACATCAGCTGGAATTAATAGCTGCTATGGGCTTCCAGAAGCTTCTTATCTGATTGACTGTTTCCTAGTATGATTTGATTGCCTACTTATACCCTATGGTTATCATTAAGTGTTGTACCTTATGATTCTTGATGAATGTATCTTTTCTTTTCACGTACACTAAGAGCACATTCACCAAGACAAATTCCTTGTGTGTTAATCACACTTGGCCAATAAAGAATTCATTCAATCATTCAATCATTCAATCATTCAATCATTCAATCATTCAATCATTCAATCATTCTATCACTCAATCACTCAATCATTCAATCATCATAAAGGCTCATTCATTTAACCTAGGAGCAAATAACTTTTGTTGCAATGAGAGCTTGATTTCCAACCTTCCCATCCTTTTGTTGTTGTTATTGTTCATTCTAGCATCTAGTGAATCCATCTACTTTGAATCTTCCCAACAATTGTATGTAAGACAATCATTGACAAGAATATCCTTCTATTTATAAATCTAGAACAAAATCCTGATTGCATCAAGTTTTATTTATTTTTTATTTATTTTATTTTGTCAAGTGATTATTAGATAACAGGTATAAGTATAAATATGGTTATGAATACATGAAATGGATATGAATAAGAAAAAAAGAAACAATAGGACAGGGGCGGTAGGCATGTTGATGCGCTTATGCACGTCCCCTACAGACCTCTAAGGGGTGAGGTCAATAGTAAACAGTCATAGGTTAAAGTTTTTGGTGTTTGGGGAAGAAACCACAGAGTCAGGTAGAGTATTCCAGACATTGACCACTCTGTTGCTGCAGTCGGATTTCCTGCAATCAAATTTGGTGCAGTTAACCTTGAGTTTGTATCTATTGTTTGCTCTAGTGTTGTTATGGTTGAAGCTGAAGTATTCATTGACAGGTAGGACATGGCAATGTATGATTTGATGTAATTGTTCTGTCCAAAAAACAGAATTCAGGGAATTACCCAAGGCCTGCTGAGGCTTTAGCTCCATCTGGGAGATGGCAGAAAGTCTTAGATAAGCACTTGCTCTTAAGTGGATTCTCCTCATTTACTGAGGAGCTGCAGGGGAATAAGCAACAGATGGGACACCTAGAGAAAGGTTGACAACATGTGACAAATGAAGATTAGATAGGAATGCAGGCAGGAAAAGTACTAATATTTCCCGTACCGCAGGGGTGTCAAACTTGATTTCATTGAGGGTTGCATCAGGGTTGTGTTTGACCTCGAGGCAGGGCTGGGGGCAGCTCAATGTCCATTTTCAGCTGTGAAGGACTCTTACAGCCCTCTGCCAGTGAAAATGGAAGTCCGGGAGTGGGGGCATGTGACACCCCCCCCCAAGCTCCGTTTTCGTTGGCAGAGTCTGCAGGAGGCACTCACATCCAAAAATGGACCCCAGGAGGACCATATGTGGCCCTCCTGAGCTCTATTTTCATTGGAAGAAGCACCATGGGCCAGTCCTTTGCTGTTTCCAGGATGGCCCCACAGGCCAGATCTAAGCACCCCAGGATCCTGCCCCCAGGGGCCTTGAGTTTGACACCCCTGTTTTAATGTATCCATAGAGCATTAGTGGAGCCCAGCAGCCCAATTTAAAGGGAAATGGATAGGTCAGGAGAGGGTGTGTTTTTTTGGAGACTGTGAGAGTTTTGCCAGGTATCTAGATCAGTGGCGGCATTTAGCCGGTTTGCACCGGATCAGGAGAACCGGTAGCAAAAATTTGGCATGGGTCACCGAACTGGTAGAAAGTTCTGGCTGGCCACCATCCCCCACCCAGTTGCCCTCCCGCCAGATGCTCACTCACCCCGCCCGCCTGCCTGACATTCGCCTAAGGTATTTATTTCTTTTTTTTTCCCCTCCCAACAATCAGTTGTAGATATGATCAGCTGTGCCTGGATTCCCCTTGCTGACGCCCAGGAAGGCAAAAAATGGGGGGGAGGACCTCCACCCCCACCTCCACCTTTTTCCCTTCCAGAGCCCCAGAGGAGCCTTAGCAGAGCAAAATTGCCCCCCCCTAAAAAAAACTCCTCTGAGGCTAGGAAGCTCCCAAAACAGAGCTTGGATGCTGCATGACCCTCCCATGCTCTGTTCCTTTTCTTCCTGAGCCTTAGAAGAGCCTTAGGGGAGCAAAAACGCGCCCCCCCAGAGGTTCCACTGAGGCTAGGAAGCTCCCCAAAATGGGTGGGGGGGGGCTGCAAAAAAGCCACGCCCACCCAGTCACATGGCCACGCCCACCAAGCCACGGCCACAGAACCAGTAGTAAATGTTTTTGAATCCCACCACTGATCTAGATGATAAATTCACTTGGCTTTCTTATTAGGAATTTGAGTCCAGTTAGGCAGGTCCTACAGAATTAATTGAATCTACATCTTACAAAATTATCTGGGGTGGGTTTGAGCATGCTGATCCTGGAAGGCAGATAGAGCTGTCAGAGCTATTAAGCTTTCACTTCTGGCCTGGTTCCCTCTCCTTCCTCACTGGGGAAATCTGAGGTAACGTAAGTGTGGATGTTGGTGAATGGATGAGGGAGAAAGAGTGGGTCACCAGCCTTGAATTTTTCCTCTTCTTTTAATGAAAAGTTTAACGAGAATGTGGTAGAACTGCAGCTGCAAAGAGCTCTGGAGAAATGGATTCTTGGAGCAGAACCAGAGGTGGGATTCAGCAGGTTCTGACCAGTTCTGGAGAACCGGTAGTGGAAATTTTGAGTTGTTCAGAGAACCGGCAAATACCACCTCTGACTGGCCCCGCCCCCATCTATTCTCTGCCTCCCGAGTCCCATCTGATTGGCTGGATCTTCTTTTGTTGCCCTGCACAAGAGAACAGAGCTGGAAAGCAGGTTAGTGGGGTGGGAATAGAGATTTTGCAGTATCCTTCCCCTGCCATGCCCACCAAGCCATGCCACGCCTACCAAGCCATGCCCACAGAACTGATAGTAATTTTTTTTTTGAATCCCACCACTGGGCAGAACCATGTCCACTCCTGTGGATGACCCCTGGCAGGACTGAAATTGTAGAAGTGTAACTATCCTGGTCCTGCTTGATCTGTCAATAGACCTCAAAATCATTGTCCATGACACCTTTGCAGGCTCCCTGCAAGGGTTGGGATTGGGACAGTGGGCAAGGATTCTTCTTCCTGAATCGGCAGCCATAGTCTAATGCTCTTCAGTACGGGATGCCGCAGGGTTCAATTATTCTCATTGTGACATTTAAACTTCAGTCAGAACGACTGAGGTGGTCAGGATTTTGTTCTTGATTTAACAAAAGAAGGATATTCTTGTCAATGAATATCTTCCATACAGTTGTTAGGAAGATTTGAAGTAGTTTTGAACAAGACTGAATATGAAACAGAAATATATAATAATGATAAACATGTTATTGCAAAAAATGTAAAAAAAAACTTTTGTTCAATGCGAGACAAAAGAAGAATAAGTGAAAGAATGTATGATAAAATGGGTTAAATTTTTTGGTTATAATGTATAAATGGAATAATGGGAAAACGTGTGGTGGAAAGGTTGAAATTTCCATTATTTTTTAACCTTAAAGAAAACTGTTATAAAATGATATATCATTGGTATTCGTCACCAGAGAAATTGTCTGGAATATATAAAGATACTTTGAACCTTTGTTGGAAATGTGAACAAAATGAAGAAACATTTTATCATGTTTGGTGGACATGTATAAAAACAAAAAATAAAATAAAATAAACATATAGTTTTATTAATTCAGAAGACTTTCAAAGCTAAAGTACAACTGAATGCACAGATTTTCTTTTCGGGACTGATGGACAGGCAACTAGGAAAAAAAGTCATGGAACTGGAAAAATATGGCAATTGCAGTAAGGTTATTGTATGCTTAAAAACAGAAAAACTTGGTACTACCCGTCATGGAGCCATGATTAGTGAAAATGATGGAACTTGCAGAGAGGGTTAAAGCCTTTAAAGTCTTCTTTAATCAGAGAAAAAGCAGCATCTACATACGTGATGTGATTTTTTTTGCATGAAATAGGAAAAACGCACTTATGATTTGCAGTTTTGATGAGTAGAAAAAAAATTAATAAGAGAAAAAAAAGTGACCTTTTTTCTAATCATACAGTAAGAGATAATTTTGTAAATGTACTTATTTTTGCTGCAAAGGAAACTGGACGCTTCTTTCTCTTTATTCATTTTTTTCTGCAAGTTTGCTTTTTTTTTCTTACTTTTTTCTTTCCTTGCTTCTTTTACTCTTTATTTGTGTGTGTTTTTATTGTCTTTGGAAAACTTGTGATAAGTAAATATAACCAACAATTTGGGTATCTACAGGACCACCTAATGTCAATGTCTTTTTCCCATCCATTAATACCTGGAAGTAAAAAAGCCCCTCAAGATCTCTGAGTCATTTGCCTTCTTAATAATCACAGTCCCCCATGTTTAAAAAGAATACTTTCTCAGTGGTGATTTCAGCACCAGTTCTCTTGGGAGTTCAGTTTTTAGTCAGTCTTTCAGGTTGGATTGGAATGGATTGGATTGGATTGGATTGGATTGGATTGGATTGGGTTGGGTTGGGTTGGGTTGAGTTGAGTTAGCTTAGGTTGGATTGGGTTGGGTTTGATTGATTGATTGTTCAACAGTGCTTAGGCTACTTTGTTTTTATTTACAGTTTTAATGCATTATTGTATTTAGGTATCTACACCAGTTAGAGTTGGTTAAGAATGGAACAGGTGCAAGCCTAGAAAAATAAATAAATAAAGCAAATACAATTAACATACCAAAAGTTAGATTGAATTTATATACATGTACAACTCCATTCAAAATGGTTAATGAAATTTCATGCCATATTGTCTTCATGGGTATTTGCATGACAATTTTGTTTCATTCGCTGTTTGATCAGTATCTACTGAAATTTCTAAATTTTCTTATAGATGATATGATAGGAACTTAGGAGGGCTCCTTAAAAAAAACCCAAAGAAGTTAGTATAAAGTAAAACTGGCAGATTTGTCCCTATCTAATTAAAAACAGAAATGAAACATAGATGAAACATAGATTCCTTCATTGGAGGCAGGGGGAGGAATGGAAGAAGAGTCCTGCTGGATCCGAAGAGATTAGTTAAGTAATTTCAACCTCACACCTCTGTCATAATAATTATCACAAATCAGAGATTTACAGTGGCAGTGGAAAACCATCAAAGATAATTCAGAATTGTATAAACAAATGAAGTAAATCTGAAAATAGTACATCTATTCAAGTTCAGAAGAGATGGGATTTCTGACCTGTGAAGAGAGCTCTACAGACATTTCAGTCTAGATTGCCGGGGTCACCTCCAAGTTATGCCTCTCTTAAACTAGCTGTAGATCAGTGTTTCTTAACCTTAACATGGCTGGCTAAGGAATTCTGGGAGTTGAAGTCCACCCATCTTAAACTTCCCAAGGTGAAGAAACACTGCTCCAGATCCACCAAAGCTGAAAAAGAAACAAAACCTGCAAAAATTGTATTCTTGCCTTCTTCCACCTCCTTTGAGATATAGTCATAGTTACTGCTGGAGTACAGATTCACATATACAGATTTTAATGAAGACTGTGAGGATTTTGATAAGGGAAACAAATCCCCACTTCTACTTTCAACATTATAAATATTCTTTGTGATGCGAAAGAGACGGAGATGACTCCACAAACCTTTACAAGCGTGATTTGAAATGTGCATCCCTTCCAGTTGTTCACAACCTTTGCTAGCAGTCATAATAGTTCAACGTTTGTGACTACTGTTTCATGAGGAAGGCAGATATCTCCCATTTTTCAAAGGCTGTCATCTTTCTACTTACCTTTTTGATTTTCAGCTCACCCTTTAGATGTTCAGGTTTTTACAAATACAATAAAAAGGCCGACCAATGAGAACTAAAAAGAGAAGGAAGAACCAGCATTTACTCAGCCCAGAAGGGAGGTATTGAAACACAAAAGAGCTACATGCACATAGATAAGTCAATCAGAATACAGCTGAAAGGGACCTTGGAGGTCTTCTAGTCCAACCCCTGCACAAAGAGACCTTATACCATTTCAGACAAGTGACTGTCCAGTCTCTTCTTAAAAACCCCTAAGGGATGGAGCAGCCACAACTGTTCCACTGGTTAATGGTCCTCACTGTTAGGAAGTTTATCCTTATTTCCAGGTTGCTTCACCCTTTGATTAGTTTCCATCTATTGTTTCTTGTCCTGCCCTCTGGTACTTTGGAAAATAAGTTGACCCTGATTGCTTATTGGTATGCTATGATTATATTAAGTGTTGTACCTTATGATTCTTGATGAATGTATCTTTCTTTTTATGTACACTGAGTGCATTTGCACCAAGACAAATTCCTTGTGTGTCCAATCACACTTGGCCAATAAAGAGTTCATTCAGTCATTCAGTCAATCAGTCAGTCATTTATTCATTCATTCAGTCATTATACTTTTTCCAAAGTCTCAAAATCTTTTTTTTGCAATATTGTGACCAAAATGGGTTGCAGTATTCCAGGTGTGGCCTTACTAAGGCTTTATAAAGCAGTACTAATACTTCACGTGATGTTGATTCTATGCCTCTGTTTATAGAGCCAAGGATTGTATTAGCTTTGTATTGTATTATTTTTTTAATAGGAGGGATAACTTTTACATAAATGCCATCAGTTGCATTAGATTGCATTTGCCCCGTCGTGTCCCACTGCTGTCAAACTAACTGGCAGCACAACTCCCCTCGGAGTCCCTGGCAGCATCTTTCTCAGTCCTGCCTTGTGGTCGTTCCTCAACTTGGTCTAGCCTGATGAACGGGTGGTGGCTGCAAAACTGGCATCCCCCGTGCACTGATTGGCTGTTTGCAGCCACAAACCCCTGGGTTGAATGGACTCCAGGGCAGGCTGGCTAGCTTGTGCACACGCCATCAGCAAATAGGCAGACTGCTACTGTCCACCACGGCTACCGTAGCAGAGGGCATTTCTTTCCCTCGCCTTGGTCTGTGGAGGAGCCACAGTGTTGTCCCTCTTCTGTTCCCAGCCTCTTCTGATCCACCCAGAGAGCATAAAAGAAAGGAGGCAAGAACAGGTAGAGCTGCCGATTCAGCAAGCAACGCAGCAAGTTTTAAGCGGGCAAAGCAGTTCAGCAGCATCAGTAGCAGGAAAGGAACTGTTGCAACAGACGAAACCCAAAGAGTGGAAGAGGCGTTTTTCTCAAGACCCAGCACAGCTACTTGCACTGCAACCCTTTAAACCAGTGGCTGGATTAAAAAAAAATTACTACCGGTTCTGTGGGCGCGGCTTGGTGGGCGTGGTAGTGGAAGGAGACTGCAAAATCTCCATTCCCTTCCCTCTCCTGGGGGAAGGTTACTGCAAAATCCCCTTCCCTACCCACCCCACTAACCTGCTTTCCAGCTCCGTTCTCCTGTGCAGGGCAACAAAAGAAGACCCAGCCAATCAGATGGGACTCGTGAGGCAGAGAATAGATGGGGGCGGGGCCAGTCAGAGGTGGCATTTGCCGGTTCTCTGAACTACTCAAAATTTCCACTACCGGTTCTCCAGAAGTGGCCAGAACCTGCTGAATTCCACCTCTGCTTTAAACTGAGCCTGGAGACATGTGGGCTTCCTTGAGGGCTTTAAATGCTGTTACGAGTATTACGAGTATGCCAGACGATTTTGCTGAAAACGAGAAGAGAAAAACAACACTGAAAACCACCCCTGTTTTCATCTATGCGCTTCATCACTGGAAGCTTTCAAGACGAGACTGGGCTGCCATTGTCAGAAATGGTGCAGGGTCTCCTGCTTGGGCAAGGGGTTGGACTAGAAGACCTACAAGGTCCCTTCAAACTCTAGTTAAATCTTTTTGCACGCTTTGAACAGCATCCCTCACCTCTTTACAGGCCATCTTGTTTAGGTCCAGATAGAGACCTGCGGTAGCGCAGTGGTTAGAATGCAGCATTGCAGACAAATTTTGCCAACCGCCAGCAGCTCGATCCTGATCGGCTCAAGGTTGACTCAGCTTTCCATTCTTCCAAGAGCAGTAAAATGGGGAGCTAGATTGTTGGGGGCAATACACTGATTCTGTAAACCGCTTAGAGAGGGCTGTCAAGCAGGGGTCTCCAACCTTTGGTCCATGGACCATCACTGGGCCACAGTTTGGCAGAAACTGGGCTGTGCATACAAGCAAAGCCCCATCTGCGGGATACGGGCAGTATTCAAAACCCTACCTCCTCTGGTCCGCAGAAAAACCTCTCTCCATGGAATTGGTCCCTGGGGCCCAAAAAGTTGGGGGCCACTGCTGTAAAGCACTTTGAAGCAGTATGTAAGTCTAAGTGCTATTACTATTTCATGAAAAAATCTAGACATTAATCTATAGGAATAGAACTCTGCCCTCACTACAAAGTGGGTAGTCAGATTTACATGACTTTGTATATTCTTAGCGCACACCTGGGATTCAGAGAATACGGCATCAAGTCAGCTGATCAAATATCCAAGAAGACTTGCCTGCTGCCAAGCGCCCCCCCACACACACACACACTTTAAAAAAACACAGTGAAGCTCTGCAATGTCGCTACACAGGAATTTAAGCAAAATCTTTGGGAATAAATAGAAATATATATCCTTTTCGATTACTATCACATCAGATGTTTTCTCAGGGATAGAGATAGGGAAAGAAAAGATGATTAAAAAGCCCATAAACAATAGATATATTAGTTTCTAGGCATTGAATTTATTTCTCGATTAATTTTGCAACCTGCAGCTCATTCGCTTCTATTTATTTCCTGCTTAGCATTTAGAAAAACAGGCATTACTCAAGCTTGATGAAAAAGAAATTTTGGCACCAACACTGTGCAATGTGGGGACCAGTAAGTAATTGCCATGAAAAATATAAAAACAAAACAAAGCATCTTGGGAGAATATTAACCTAATCTGAAACCCTTTAAAGATGGAAATGGCTGTAGATTCCCGTTATCACCCAGCAAAAAGTTGCAGAACGTAATAAAGAAGTATTACTAGTACTATCTGTTTCTAAAATGCAAACATTTTCCTTAAAATAATAATAAGAAAGCTCTGTGCATAAAATACAGATGCAAATAAAGATGTAAGCTGGCTTTGCAAATTATAGGCTTTCATATTCCTCTATTTTATAGTGTGATATCTTTGACATTAACAGGGCAATATATCATTACAAGTAGATTGGCTAGCAACCTTTAAAGCAGAAACTTCAAATATGCATGGAGCCAACGTTCATCCTTTAGCAAATTTTAAAAAGAAAAGTTATTGGAAGCGCTGATCTCTCAGAGGGACAGAAGCTTGACTCTAATTCAAATAAGAATCAGAATCCTAAGGATGGTGCCCTGGATTTGGGCAAAGGTCAGGCATATTTGGATAGAGTGGAGATTTTTCCAAAACGAAGCAAAAGCCCAGCATTGCTAAATAGGAGGGCTGAGTTCATCTCTCCTCCTTACTTCTGATTTAGCTCAGAACTTTTGGGTTCAATTGGACAAATAATGGAAGCAGTATTATGGATTGCGTTGAAAGATAACCTAGGTTGGTTTTCTCCTTGATTAGTTTCCATCCATTGTTTCTTGTTCTTTGTGGCAGCAAATATGATCCAAGCCTAATACTTTTGGATATTTTACAAACGACTTAGATGAGGGGATGGAAGGAGCTTCATCCTTTAGTAAATGACACCAAGGAGCAGGAGATTGCTAACTTAGAAGACCAACTAAGAGTTCAAAAAGATATTGATAAACTGAAACAGTGGAAAGCAGAGGTGATATATTCAGCCGATTCTGACCAGTTCTAGAGAACCCATAGCAGAAATTTTGAGTAGTTCGGAGAACTGGCAAATGACACCTCTGACTGGCCCCAACCCCAATCTATTCTCTGCCTCCCGAATCCCAGCTGATTGGCTGGGTCTTCTTTGGTTGCCCTGCACAGGAGAACAGAGCTGGAAAGCAGGTTAGTGGGGTGGGGAGGGAAAGGAATTTTGCAGCAACCTTCTCCTGCCACGGCCACCAAGCCATGGCATGCCCACCAAGCCATGCCCACAGAACTGGTAGTAAAAAAAATATGAATCCCACTACTGCATCTATCAAAATGCAGTTCAGTGTCAGGAAATGCAGGATTCACTAGTTAATAAGAAAAATCAGATACACAATTACAGAATTAACAGCAGTATTTGGCATGAAAGATTTAGGGCATCCTGATATTCCATAGATTAAGCATGCAGCATCAACATAGATACAGTATACAGGTCGCGGGATGTGATCCTTCTGCTCTAGGCTACACAGCCCAGATGACATCTGATTACACCGTACTGTGCCTCGCTTTGGTTACAACAATACAAGAAGAATGCATAGAAGAGCAAATAAGACAGTGAGGGACCTGGAGGCTAAATTTTATGAGAATAGTTTAAGGAACTGGGTGTGTTTACCTTAAAGAAGAGAAGTCTAAAGGGAGACATTATAGAAGTCTTCCAATACTTGAAGGATTGTTATTATGAAGAGGATCTGTATGCAGGGGTGGGATTCTACCAGTTCTCACCTATTCGCTAGAACCGATCGTTAACATTCTAAGCAATTCGGAGAATCTGTTGTTAGAAGAAATTACTGGCCTAATCCTGTAAGGAAGGCAGGAAGGAAAGATTCTGGTGTTGCTTACAGAAACTGCCTCTCCATTAACCCTTATTACATTCTTGGCAGGACTAGACTTCCTGTCTCAGGAACTTCTCTGGAGTTTTTTTTTTTCTTCCTTTGCTGGTACTTTGCTTGTGTGGAGTGACCATTCAAAGTTACAATGGCACTGAAAAAAGTGATTTATGACCATGTTTCACACTTACGACTGTTGCAGCATCCCCACAGTCATGAGAGGCCAGGAGAGGAGATGCGTGCCTGGATGTGAGTGATATTGAGTTGGCCACACCTAGCCAATAACATGACCACCAAGCCACACCCAGCAACTAAGCTACACCCACAGAACCGGTTGTTAAAAAATTTGAACCCCACCCTTGTCTGTATGTGTATTCTCCATAGTTCCCAGGATAAGACAAAAACTGGTAGGTAGAAGAGGGAGATCCAAACTCACAATAAGGATAAATTTTCTGACAGCTATTAAACAGTGAAAGACAGTGGTGGGGTTCAAAAAATTTTTTTACTACCGGTTCTGCGGGCGTGGCCTGGCAGGCATGGCTTGGTGGGCATGACAGGGGAAGGATACTGCAGAATCCCCATTCCCTCCCCACCCCACTAACCTGCTTTCCAGTTTCGTTCTCCTGTGCAGGGCAACCAAAGAAGTCCCAGCCAATCAGCTGGGACTCGGAAGGCAGAGAATAGATAGGGGCAGGGCCAGTCAGAGGTGGTATTTGCCGGTTCTCCAAACTACTCAAAATTTCTGCTACCAATTCTCCAGAACTGGTCAGAACCGGCTGAATACCTCCTCTGGTGAAAGATCTTGTCTCCTGGCATCATAAGTGCTCAAATCCTGGAGATTTGCCAAGCAAAGATAGACAGCCACTGATCTGGAATGGGACAGGGCTTTGGACTAGATCTCTAAGCTACTTTTCAACTTTTGATTCTACAACTCTATAGCAGGGCTATCAAACTCATGGTCCGCAGGCCGGATGTATCACGCACTGCCCGTGCCCAGTTTAGCGAAAGGGGAAAAAGTTGTGATGCGTCAGGTGACGATGCCGTGATGACACGAGTTTGACACCCCTGCTCTATAGGCATGTTTTATGGAATTATCAGCAATTGGCTGGGCTTACACAACATGCTCAATCCATAATAAGTGCTCACTAATCATCATTACAAGTAATCCTCGAGTTACAAACACAACCGAGCCCAAAAATTGTGTCGCAAGATATATGTTACGTTAAGTGCGTTTGCTCTATTTTACAACTTTTCCTGCCCCAGTTGTTAGGTGAATCATTGCGTTTGTTAAGTCATTAGTGAATCTGGACTGGACTGCATCTGAACTGCATTGACATAACCTGTTACCTAAACAAATAAACTTGGCTTGAAGATCTTAAGGGAGGATTGTTGAGCCTCCACATTATGCTAAATCACAAAATACCCAGTCTGATATAATCCTGCTGAAAGTGACAAGCAAACCAGACATTATGGTTTACTGCAATTTGCAAAACTACGCAGCCACTGAAAACAACAGAAGAGAGACGGGGGACAATGATCAATACATATTTATATGGAATTGTTTTGCATGGGTAAACAACTTCTCAGATCAAAGCAGTAACATTAAAACAGACCAAAAAAATCCGCTTTTGAAAAATGACAGCTGGGTCATACAGATGAAACAAAGGAAATAATTTAGTTTTGTCTTCTCTCAGGATAATTCAAATTCAGAGCTTAATGTACCAGAGAATTCATGTGTAATACAAGGCGTGCAAAGCTGATGTTTTTCCTAACCTTTCATCTGTACTTTCCTCAGCTCTGCTGATACTTAACTCTTTTTTATCAAAACATCCTCATCAAGTAAATTACCTTGTCTTTGAGTATTTCCGTAGTTCATCCTTCAGATGCCTGCCTCCCATATTAAAACAAAAAACAAAAAAACCTAGCTGGGAATGAAACCAGCTTAAGAAAACCCTTTGAAGATTTTAACTCCACCTTCATGTGCAGTCCTCAAAAATGAACTCTTTCCTCTCCTTTTCCTTCTTCCAGTTTCCCGCTGGTTTTGCAGAATCTTGCAACCCAGATCTAGAAGTTATAAATGGTGAAGGTCCAGAGTGGACGTGGCTGCTGGATGGATGGCAGACTCCATCTCCCCTTTGTACTCTCCTTTCTGCCCCTCCACCTTTCTTTTTTGCTAACCATATAGTATTTTTCTTTGCGTTCTGTTTGTTCCATTGCTTACTTGATTGTTCTATTATCGAACTTCTCTTCACTCTCTTTTCCTGTCTTCCTTTTTATTGTTGTAAGCCACCTAGAGTAGCTCCATGGCAAGATAAGCGGCAAATAAATCTAACAAATACAAAATAACAAATGAAGCATAACTGACTATATTACTGACAGTCCACCCAATCTGGCTAGGAAGACATAACTTCTCCTTTGAATACAGTCACAAGCTCTTTAATTCATGGCTGGTATTGAACTTGGGGTGGGGGGTGTTTCCGACTAAAAGATGTGCCTTTAGGGCTCAGGGAGAGGTTTATTTGCCCTCCTGATCAATAGCTTGTGAATAAAATAGCTCAAGCTTAACATTAGCCACCAGTTCACCAATCTTTCAAAATGGTATGTTTAAACTGGAAATCAATTCACCATGCTCTTGCTAGTTTCTCCCAACCGACAATCCATTAGAATAATTTTCATAAACCAGTATAGATTAGATTACACTAGATTAAATTAACAGAATTGGAAGGGACCTTGTAGGTCATCTAGTCCAAACCCCTCAAGCAGGAGACCCTACACCATTTCTGACAGATGGCAGTCCAGTCTCTTCTTGAAAGCTTCCGGTGCTGAAGCTCCCACTACTTCTGAAGGCAAGTTGTTCCATTGATTGATTGTTCTGTCAGAAAATTTCTTCTTATTTCTACGTTAAGTCTCTCCTTGGTCAGTTTCCATCCATTATTCTTTGTCTGGCTTTCAGGTGTCCCTCAAATATTGGAACACTGCTATCATGTCTCCCTTGGTCCTTCTCTTCACTAGACTAGACATTTATATTGAGTCTTGGTTTGTTTTTCAGTTAAATTTCTATCTGCTTGCCTAAAAGCTGTAAATATGGCAGTGGCCATATTGTGTAGTGGGCTTCACTAGGAGGCAAGAACCAGACCAGCATAGCTGCAACAGCATTTATTGACTCAAAACTGGAACTGAGGAACTGCCTACAAATGCCTGTAATTTATACTCTGGGCCCACGGGGTCTTAACCATTCATAAGGCTTGAAAAACCCACCCAATTATAAACGTTCAAAGTTTCCCTCCAAAACAGTTGGAGCTAACAGTGAGGGTCATCTAAAGGTTGGTTTCACTTTAGGAGGCTTACACAACTATATACATCCAATATATAACAGGCCAGTTCAATAAATGCCTTAGATTCTAACTTGAATCTTAGAATAATTTATGGTAAGTTTCTTACCTACCCATAAAATTACCACATAACACCTAACCTTACCCATAACATTGCTATGAATTGCAATCACAGGAATGGACGTTCAATGTTCATTGAAAAATGTTCCGTGGGAAAATGCCACCTTGTGAGGGTGTAAGAATCACAGTCAGAGCATTTCTAAGAAATAACTGCTTTCATTTACACTTTTCAGAAATGCTAGAACATACCAACAACAACAGCATTTATCTTTCTAAGTGCCTCTATTACAACAAATCTTTCCTGGGTTGTTCATGGTGTACAGCCAGAAGGGAGTCTGTTTCTCCATTGTTATAAGCCATAATCACCAACATTCCAGCTTTCATGTTTTAAGAAAATATTAATCTTTCATTCCCAGGCAATAAGATAGGAAGTGAGTGGTCACCATTTCGCTTGCTTTGTGGAAAAAGCTTTTCTTGGATTTCAGTACTTTTAGTCAAAGGACGAACAGTATAAGAGGGACACTACATGGAGAAGGAAGCTCTTTGTTTAAAATATTCTTCCCTGGAATGAAATGACTGCTGAATAATTAAAATATGTAAGGATTTTGAAGTACCTAATGCTGGAAATAGACAGGAGTAATGTCAGGGCTTTGTAAGATTTGCAATGCAGGTTTTAATAAAGAAACCTGTCAATGCCAGCAGATAAAAATCCATCTTATTATATTTTCTATATTCATAGAAAAGGGGGATACAGGATATAAAGTATTTTGCTCTGCAAAATTCATCTGGTACTATTATGTCAATGGAGAGCAGGAGGAAGAATCCACTATTCTTGTGTTTAGGGAGGGGGGGATACTTATATCTTTTTTTTTTCCTTGGTTTGTATAACTGGCCTCCACAATTGCGGCTAACAACCATGACCAAAAAAAGGTATAAAATAGGGCACAATTCACTTAACAATCACCTTGCTTCGCAATGAAAATTTTGGTCCCAGATGAGGATATACATTGAAGAGTTCCTGCATACCATGTTCCCAAGGCGATATCAGGCCTGTTCTCTTACCCTATTAAGACTTTCTTGAGTTTACCAAGAAGTTTACCACCATAAGCCACGGTGGCACAGTGGTTAGAATGCAGTACTGCAGGCTACTTCTGCTGACTGCCAGCTGACTGCAATTTGACAGTTCGAATCTCACCAGGCTCAAGGTTGAACTCAGCCTTCCATCCTTCTGAGGTGGGTAAAATGAGCACCCAGATTGTTGGGGGCAATAGGCTGACTCTGTAAACCACTTAGAGGAGGTTATAAAGCACGGAGAAGTGATATATAAGTGCTATTGCTCTTACCATGCAACCAGGCACAAAATCTGCATTCCTAGACCCAAAATATAGTCCAAAAGTAGCAAGATGCTGTATTACAATCCAAATGTTGTGTCACATTAGCCAAGGCGAGAGAGGGGGGGGGAGGGAAGGGAACGAGGTATTCAGCAGGTTCTGACCAGTCCTGGAGAACCAGTAGCGGAAAATTTGAGTAGTTCAGAGAACCGGCAAATACCACCTTTGACTGGCCCCACCCACATCTATTCTCTGCCTCCCAAGTCCCAGCTGATCGGCTGTGTCTTCTTTGGTTGCTCTGCACAGGAGAAGGGAGCTGGAAAGCAAGTTAGTGGGGTGGGGAGTGAAAGGGGATTTTAGAGTATCCTTCCCCTGCCATGCCCGCAAGCCACACCACGCCCACCAAGCCATGCCTACAGAACCAGTAGTAAAAAATGTTTGAATCCCACCACTAAGGGGAACTGATCAACAATGTGGAAGTAAAGGGGAATCTAAACCTCGGCCAACAATAACAATCCCTGTGGAATCTGATCCGGGTCAGTTCCTGGGACCAGAGGTTTTTGTCTTCTGAGCTTTCAGCCTCGTACCGGAGTCCATCTTCAGGGAACTTATCTTTAGCAGAGTGTCCCAGTGGGTGGTCCCTGTGACCGACCCAGATGGGATCCTGCAACCTTTTCCTGGGACACCTATATTTGCCTTCATTCGTGAGGTTCTCCCTGTCCCCATTGCGATTTGCTACAAAGAGCTCTCCAATATTTCCAAATGGAAGGAAGAGGCTCTAGATGAGTGATAGAACTCCTGATTTGGCTGCAAAGAATCCTAACCTGAACTTTGGGTTATTTAAGTCTCAGGTCCGATGCCCTGCAGAGCTGTTGCTAGGCAGCACCAGCAGAATAGAAAAAGGTGGATCGTCGGAGACTAACTCAGGATAAGGCAACTTCCCAAACTTTTTACTTGAGAACATGAGATCCTTTCCTTGAAAAATCATGTGAAGCTCAATAACTGGAACCCCTGGTATAACTGGTTAATTCAGAGATAGACCGTTTATAAGAGAAACTTAGTTGAGGGGAATTCAAGTATAGATACCGATAAGATGTGCGTATACGATACAATTTAAGAAGAATAGATCTTACAGACTGTCAAAAAGGATATTGTCTTTTTAAATGTTTCTTTTTCATTTCTCTCTCTTTTTCGCCCCCTTTTCTTCCTTTTGACATCTCTCTTTTTCTTCCCTTTCTCGGCCTTGTTAAGGCCTTGTTTTTTTGTGTGTATGTATTGTAGATCTGTTTTTAATTGTAAAATTAATAAACTTTATTTAAAAAAAAAAAATCATGTGAAGCTGCCATATTTTTTTCCCAAAAAGTGTTCCCCCATATAGTTTGTAGTAGACATGCAATTTATCTGCCTGTTATTCTTATACTAGTATACAATCTTACAATTTCTCCCTCTTCCCAGCAAAAATTAAAAAATAATGCAAGCACCCAGGATGACATTATGTTAATAAGCTCACCCATGCAAGGGAGTCTTTGTCGCACCTGACAATTGCTTTATGAATGACTGCTACCAAGAAGCTATTTATCATTGCCCGTAGCTTTCACACGGATGTAGCTTTCCTGTTGTTGAGATTTCCCCCCCCCCACTCCAATTTGGTGAAACAACTCCCACAACTGCCATGTTCTTGGCAAACATGGTTCATAACATTTATGCTATTGTTTCACAAGCTGAAGAGAATTCTCGGAGTTGAAGTCCACACCTCCTCAAGTTGCCAAGGTTGAGAAACGCTGATTTATGTTCTTGTTTATTCAACCAAGTATACTTAAGCAAACAGTGGTTTAATATGCCATGTGTCAGCCCTGAAGCCATTTTTTATGCTGGAGCCATTTTGGGAGCATCTTCAGGGCCGGTTGGAGCTGTGAGAACTAAAGGGCGGGGTAGAAATAGCTGGGGATGTGTAGCATAATGATGTGTAATAATGATTTCCTGTGGGAGCCAAGGACGTTCTACCAGGTGTTGGAGAGGCGTGGACCAAAGCCAGCCAAGATGGTGGCTGCAACCTGGTTGGACATGTGATGGACGTGTGACCTGAGGGGAAGAACTTTGAGGTTTGATTTGGGTGGGGAAAACCTCGAATCCTCCAGAGTTGGGTTTTCCCTAGATTGGCCAATATGACACTTCTAATAAATCTATACTTTGAGGAAGATGCCTGCCTTGGAGTTTTGATTCCATCGAGTGTGTTAACTGGAACCCTGACACCATGTATGTTGAATGAAAGTTCATTAATCTGCAGGATTTGGATGTTCCAAGCTATAATGCCTAGCAGTTCAGCTGATTTGGATGCTGGTAGTTGACAATCAACATGCCAAAAGAGCTACATGCCAAGGCAAGTAAGTAGAAAAGCACATCCATATTAAAGATGGCTTATCTCACAAGAAAACAAACAACTCCAGATTCACTATGACTAGAAAAGTTGTTTAACCGTTTTTCTGAAATCCAGCAGTAATTGAATATATTCTCCTCCATGCTCACATATTTAATTTAGAAGTATAGAGTTTTTTTAACAAAATGGACGTATGCTTTTGAGTAGGTCTCAACTTTTAAACAATTGTCCACCTGAAGTTTTCTTGGCAATGGTTTGCCATTGTCTCTTTCCTAGGGCTGAGAAAGAGTGACTGGCCTAGAGTCACCCAACTGGCACCATGTCTACGGTGGGACTAGAACTTATGGTCTCCAGCTTTCTAGCCTGATATCCTAACCACTACACTACACTGACTCTCTCAGTAATACAGATGTAAGCCTACAATATCTTCTCCATATATCTGTTGCATCTTTTTCACTGGGACCATTTTTGTCAGCACCACTGTGGCTTTTTTTTCCCCCTTTATCCCTGGGTTTCTCAGTTATTTTATTCAATTCTTCATTCCTCTTTTTTCGAAGTGATGGTTGGTACATGACACCAAAATGCTTTCATAGGGACTACTGTTTTTCTAAGCCTTCTTTATCCTTTCCATTGTCTCCACCCTCTTTACAGAGACATTTTGGTTACACTAGAAGAATTCTGTCTGAAGGAATTTGAAATCCAATTATTTCTTCAGGCAAAGCAGACACTGGGAAGTAAAAGCCCTTGAGCTCAGCGGAGGATGATTTCTGAGCAGAAACACAACGTCTGATGAAACATTCTAAGGACTACAGATTGGATCCCAATTTACTCAAACTCAATTCCTGGAGATTACACAGACATGCAATCTATGGCAACAATATAGAAATGGTTTATTCTTCTGGAGGGTGGATGGTTTGGTTTGACTACTCCAACCAAACCACAGCCATTCATTTGTGCCTGAAACCCTGTGCTCTACTGATGTCTTCTATCAGCCAGGTTTAACTCTGTCCTTGCTTAGCTTGCCAAGATCAGCCATATGGTGCCATCTAACAGGGTGGAACATACCAAAGAAATCATAATTTCTTTTTAATTTTAATTATAAGAATATCAGAAACAATGGTGGCATGGGCAAAAAATTTCAATTATAATATTGGATTGGCTAAATAGCAAAAGCTTTGGACTAAGGGTCTTCAAACTTGGCAAGTTTATGGACTTCAACTCCCAGAATTCCTGAGCTAACATGACTGGAGGAGAAATTCTGGGAGTTGAAGTTCCCAAGTATTAAAGCTGTCAAGTTTGAAGACCCCTGCTTTGGACCATCAATAAGAAAATAACATTGGCCATGGCATATAAGGAAAACCTTTATAAGGTATTTTACAGGTAGCATCTTCCTCCAGCAAGGCTTTCCAAAATGTTCAAAAGTCTATCTCCAAATTGTTGGAAGTGCAAAGATGTATCAGGGACATTTTTTTTCACATGTGATGGACCTGCAATGCTGCAAAAAAGTATTGGAAACTGATCCAGACATGGGTGGAACAAATGGTGTGAGAGTGTATTCCATTTAAGCCAGATTTTTTTTTCTTTTAGGAATAATACCAGAAGGATATGGGAAGGATTTAATTTATCTAATAGTACATGTGTTGATGACAGCTAGAATAATATATGCGCAATACTCGAAGAAGGAAAGCATACCTCCAGAATCAGAGATAATAAGGAAAATTATGGCCTTGGCAGAATCAGACAGATTAACCCTAGAATTAAAAAAAAACAAGGAGGAATCTGACTACTGTGAAACATGGAATAAATTCTATCGGTGGTTGCATAGAAGAAGGCAAGGTCGGAAGGTAAGTAGCTAGAATGATTAGAACAATTAGTAAACAATGTATCAAACAAGAGGATAATAAAAGGTGAAGTAAAATTTTTATATGTATAACAATTGTAATGCCAGAATGTGTGCTCTGTGTTGTATTCTTATAATTAAAAATAGAAATCATAATTTCTTGTTCAAAGTAGCTTTGTAGGACACATATTTCAATAATACCCTGACAGGTAATGCCATGATGCACCCAGGAAGAAGACTTGTGTAAATAGTAGAGATCATATATTCTAAGCAAAGGACATTCAGTAATCACCCTGTACAGATAGTCCTTGACTTATACCCATAATGGAGACCAAAATTTTTGTTGTTAAGTAAGACATTTGTTAAGTGAGTTTTGCCCTATTTTAGTACCTTTCTTGCCACAGTCATTAACTTAATCCCTGCAGTTGATAAATTAGTAATCTGGTTGTTAAGTGAATCTGGCTTCCCCCATTGATTTTTCTTGTAAGAAGGTCATAACAGGGGATCATATGACTTTGGGACACAGGAACAGTCATAAATATGAACCTGTTGCCAAGCATCTCAATTTTGACCAAACGGTCATGGGGATGCTACTGTGAAAAGGAGTCATAAGTCACATTTTTCAGTGCCATTGTAATTTTGCACAGTCACTAAATGAACTGTTGTAAGTCAAGGACTACCTATAGTCACAGCTAGGAAGGCCTTCCTTGGTATCTCCTATAGATTGTCGACGTTCAGGCTGAGGAGCCCAACCAAAGCAAGCATGGTCGAGACCATCCACTCTCTGAACGCAACACTTCATTGAGAACATCATTTCGGCACTGATGAGGGCAAAATCAGATCTAGCTAATTCCAATGCAAACCCACATAATTAAAGTGTAGAATTCTCCCTATTAGAACAGGTCATGTTGTCCAATTGAGTGTCATTGTATTGTTATGAGAAAAAATCTTTGGTTTTGACAAACACCTGCCGAAGTGTCCTTGGTACTCACAGATCATCTTCTTGATGTCTGGAGCCTACATTCCATCTCCCCCTTCTCTCCCCCTGGTTCAGTTGCAAGCTGAGAAGCCATAATAGTTGCAACAACGTAAGTGTGCTTCAAACTTGACATAATCCTCTTTACTTTTGATCTCATAGAATGAAAAGAAAGGGACAGACAGTTATTCACAAATATCTGAAGTGAACATTTGCAGAGAAACTACACCCACCTTAGTAACATCAGGGCCAAGGGAGCAAGTTCATCTTCCCAAGAAATTTGAGGTCCTTGAATTCACATTTAGACTTTAATACTCCAGTCCCTTCCTTTCATTTTCATCTTTATGAAGGCATTTTGGTTGGATACAGAAGAGATTTATTACAAATAGGTACTGATGTCCTTCTGGGAATTATCTTTTTCATGTTTCAAAAATTATTCTTTTTTCTGAAATCAGAAACCCAAGTAAATTACTTTATGAAATGGGACTAGTGCTAGATTGGAACATCTGAGGCATTACTTTTCATATTTCGAAAAAGATTTATCTATGCTCTACATACTGATGCATTGATATTCTCAAGGCAGTAATGCACTGCATAATGTTAGCTCCTTGCTTTATACACTTTGATTTTTTTTTTAATGTGTCCTATCAATATTTTTGGGAGGAGAAAAATTGAATGGAAATGTTCTTCTATTGATTTATTCTACATCCATTGATATTGGCAGACGTCTGTAAGCAAGTCATTTTGTTGAAATCATTTGGACAAAGGGTTTTCATACAATTACATTTCCCTTTGGGCATCATTTAAAAGTTTTTTTTCTCTGCTTCATTGCTTTTTTTAGATATTAATTGGACTGATCTAGACAACTTGATATGATGCCAAAAACAACGCAGGTCAAAAATATTTATTTATTCTGGCCTTTCCAAACAGATGATACCTTTACTGAATACCACTGAGTTTCGCATTTTATTAGCTCATGTGTTCATGTTTTATTAAAAATGCAGCCTATAAGGATTAAAATAAAGATAACCCTTTTATTTCCATTAAAAAGCAATTAGGTTTTTTTTTTTTCTGTCTGTCCATCAGCAGGTTAACTCTCCGAAAATTAAAATGGGAGAGGTAGAGGAAATCGCAGAAGAAAGGTTGAGTTTAAAATAGGCAGGACTTAGCTGGGGACTACAGGGGTGGGGAGAAAAATAATTCCCTAACACCCCCATATGGGAGAGGGAGTTGGAGAATGACTCCTAATATTGGTAACTGCTCCATTCTATCCTTCCTACTGGCTAAGTGATATAAAGCAACACATATGGAGCCTGCCTTGGGTGGGTTTCACATCAAACACACAAAAACCACACCCAAAAGGAAGGAAAAGCAGAAAGACAGAGACACTCACAGGCAGAACATATAAGTACAACCTGGTGTGTTCAAGGGGGGCGGGCGAAGCATATTTATGCACACAAGCATTAGATACATATTTCTTCATAATGCAGAGGAGAATACAGGTGTCTTGTACAGTGCGTGTTGGAAGAAATTATAAAAATCTTCCTGTTTGCTTCTAAAACACTATGTTCCAATTAGACCTGGGGTTAGTCACATTTTATAGAATAGAATAGAATAGAATAGAATAGAATAGAATAGAATAGAACAGAACAGAACAGAACAGAACAGAACAGAACAGAACAGAACAGAACAGAATAGAATAGAATAGAATAGAATAGAATAGAATAGAATAGAATAGAATAGAATAGAATATTGAAAGGAACCTTAGAAGTCTTCTGGCCCAATCACTGCTCAAACAAGAGACCATATACTATTCGGACAAGTCTCTTCTTAAAATCTAGATATAGATATATAGATATAGATAGACACTGTAGATATAGATAGATGGAGATGGGGGAGATGGAGAGATCGAAATAAAAATAGAAAAAGAAATAGATAGAGAGATGGAGATGGAGATGGAGATGGAGACAGAGACAGAGACAGAGACAGAACAGTCAGCTCAAATACAGATTAAATGAATTGCGTTTTCTCTTTTTAAAACCTCCAATACATTTTATATTTATTTACTTGATTTCTATAGCCACCCAACTAACCAAGTAACTCTGCTAACTGAGCCTTCAGATTTTAATAAACATGAAGCTATCTATGCTTTGGGTCACATTCAGACATAAAGAATTTAGCTGAACTCTCTTCTTAAATACCAATCAGCTTTCATAAAAAGTAAGAATGGGGGGAGGGTAGAAGTATCCTATTTTAACGTAAATACTGTAAGTGTCAATTTTAGATATGTATTGGGCCTTTTAAGTACAGTCTAGGACTATGCCAGAGTTAGTGGAATGGTGTAGTAGCTTATGGTAGTGCAAATCCAGATTGAAGAAGAGATTTTCACATATATATGCTCAGCAATGTGAAAATTTCTTCTTCAATCTGGATTTGCACTACCATAAGCTACTACACCAGATAGATAGATGATAGATAGAGAGATAGATAGATAATAGAGAGATAGAGAGATAGATGGATGGATGGATGGATAGATAGAAAGAAAGAAAGAAAGAAAGAAAGAAAGAAAGAAAGAAAGAAAGA
>NW_020769369.1:2679936-2708487 GCF_900518735.1 Pseudonaja textilis
AGAAAGAAAGAAAGAAAGAAAGAAAGAAAGAAAGAAAGAAAGAAAGAAAGAAAGAAAGAAAGAAAGAAAGAAAGATAGGAGAGAGAAAGAGAGTGATCCACCACTCAGGGAACCAAAATTTTCCATGTTTATATGAAACAGTGTTCCAATATCTAAGAGGTTGCCACAAAGAGGGGGATCAACCTATTTTCCAAAGCCCCGAAGGCAAAACAAGAAGCAATTGATAGGAAATAATCAAGGGGAGAAGCAACCAAGAACTAAGGAGAAATTTCTTGAAAGAGGGAACAATTAATCAGTGGAATGACTTTTGCCTCCAGAAGTTGTGAACGCTCCAGCACTGGAAATTTTAAAGAAGAGATTGGACAGCCCTTTGTCCAGAATGATGTAGGGTCTCCTGGTTTTGCAAAGGGTTGGACTAGAAGATCTCCAAGGTCTCTTACAACTTTATTATTTTGTTATACGCCCGTGCCCCACTTTTTCATTAAGTTTCTCTGCCTTCCCAAAGTTCAATTAAATTCCAAGACGTTGCACGAGTTGATTTTAAAAACAACAGCAACAAATAACTCCTAGATTACTACTGAAATGTTATCATATCATAGAAGTGTTACAGTAATGCTGGGTCTGAATCAGGATATAACTATGGAAAAAATAATAGCTCAATGTTTCATCTATGTTGCCAATTCAAGACTTAGAGAAATTAGCCTTTTCCCAGTTTTTAGATCCAATATCTCTACAAAACCAACCAAAAATGGTTTAAGCCTTTCAGGCTTATCAAGGTTGAAGTGAGCTTTTTACAAATTGATTAACTGTGACACATTTTAAATGATTGTGCAAATTAATTTCTGAATTACACCATTAGAACCTAATTAATTTCTCTGCTCTGCAAAATAAAGATATCACTGATGAGCACCCACTGTCTAAATCCATAAAAGAAAGAGAATGTTGAACTGAAGACTCCATTAATGTAAAAATTGATTTTTCTATTTGGTTCCTTGCAAGAGGTTTCCTTCTACCTTTCTGCAAAATGCATTTATGCTCCAACAGAAATGGGGAGCAGGAAGAGCAGACTAATTTATACTTCCACTGCTAATCAAAAGATCATAAAAGCTCATTTCAACCCAATAATGTCATTATGGAGGTTGTTAAAGCTGATGTTGCCTTGGAAACATAAAATACTGATGTGTTAATTTGGACATTTGCTCTCCTTCTGTAAGCCCAATATGGAGAGATTGGATGTATACTGTCAATTCAATGTTAGAAAAGGTGCCACACTCAATTCATTCATATGGATACTACATCCATGAACCCAACTACTTCCAGTCCCTTGAAAATCAGTTCTTTTCCAGGACCAGTTTGGAGATCATAGAAGATATGGCCGCATATCAAGGAGCCTTGATGGTGCAGGGATTAGCATGCAGTATTGCAGACTGACTCTGCCCACTGCCAGGAGTTCGAGCCTGACTGGCTCAAGGTTGATTCAGCCTTCCATCTTTCTGAGGTTGGTAAAATGAGGATTCAGATTGTTGGGGGCAATAGGCTGGCTCTATAAACTGCTTGGAGGGAGCTGTAAAGCACTAGGAAGTGGTATATAAGTCTATTGCTAAATGCTTTTGCTGCCTTGTCTTTCTTACATGCTGAGAGGTCCCAGATCAGAATATTAATCCGAGCCCTTCCTTTCCCTTCCTCTGTCACCTCATTCTGTATTATTATAGCGCCATGGTTGCACAGTGGTTAGAATGCAGTACTGCAGGCTCCTTCTGCTGACTGCCAGCTGCCTGTAATTTGGCAGTTGAAATCTCACCAGACTCAAGGTTGACTCAGCCTTCCATCCTTCAAGGTCAGTAAAATGAGGGCCCAGATTGTTGGGGGCAATAGCGGGCTGACTCTGTAAACCACTTAGAGAGGGATGTAAAGCACAGTGAAGCAGTATATACCATATTTCTCACAAAATAAGGCCAGGCCTTTTTTTTTTTTTTTTTTTTCCCCTGAAAAAACGGCTAGGCCGTCTTTTCAGAGGTGACTTAATTCCCCCCCTTGCATCCTTGGGCGGGCGGGCAGTGACGGCTTGGATGTTGACCTCAGCGTTGGTGGGGCACTTCATATTGGGAGACCTTCCGCCACCGTTGCTTTCCCCTCTCCCTGTGCTGCCGCGGCGTTTAGAGCAACCAGGACTCCTCCCTGCAACTGGAGCCTGGTGGAGACACTCGGCTTCAGGTGCTCCTGTCACCGCTTTCCCTTCGCCTTCGAAGGCAAAGCCAATTCTTTTAAAAACTAGGCCCTACTACTGATACAACAAAGCCTCCCCTGCCCAAGAGGGCAGCCCAACCCCACTTGGGGAGGCGAATCTCCCAGGGCTGCAGCGCAGGATCGGCCCACCCCAGGAGAAGCGCCCAGCCACCATCCCTGCCTGGCTCTGGGCAGAGCGTGAAGAGCTCCGCCTGGGGCACCCAGCACAGCTGACAGGTGGGCCCTCCTGTCTGGCGGTGGAGCTCTCACCAAGGCAGAAAGCGCCTTCCCAGCAGGCCCTCCATTCATCCTGCCCGGGCTGCGCCAGAGCTGGGCGGAATGGGCAGAACCGGGAAAGCAAGCCGGGGGTGCGCGCCCACCTGCCAAGTGAAAGAGCCGGGCCGACCAGAGCTTGGCTTCCTTCCCAAGTCCCTCCAGCCCAAACCCGAAGGGGCCACCAGGACAGGCTGCCCGAGGCAGTGATAGAGCCCACCCGCCTGCAGACAGGGAGGCGAGGCGATGGCCTGTGCCATGTTCTCCTCCAAGCTGAGCCCCGCTGAGTGAGTGCCTCTGCCCGATGCCCGTGCCGCTGCGGCATTTGGAGCTGCTGGCACATTTGGAGATGCGTGGGGATGGGGACAGGCTGGGCAAGGGGTGGAAAGGACGGGCGGCTTCAGGCTCTCTCCACCAGACGCACCAGCCAGAGAAGCAGCGCTGCCATCACCTCGCCTCCCTGTCCACGGATGGGTGGGTGCTATCACTTCCTCGGGCAGCCTCTCCCAGTGGCCCCTTCGGGTTTGGGCTGGAGGGACTTGGGAAGGAAGCTAAGTTTGGGTCGGCCCGGCTCTTTTTAAAAGAATTAGTTTTGCCTTTGAAGATGAAGGGAAGGCGGCGACAGGAGCACCTGAAGCCAAGTGTCTCTGCTGGGCTCTGGCTTCAGGGAGGAGCCCTGGCTGGCTGCACATGGCTGCACAAAACACCGCGGCGTTACTCTAAATGCCGCAACAGCACAGGGAAAAGGGAAAGCAATGGTGGCGGAAGGTCTCCTGATACGAAGTGCCCCACCAACACTGAAATCAATGCAGGCAGCACCATATCCAGGTGTGCAACAAAAGTACTTCCTAACGGCAAGCCCCCCCCCCCATCACTCACCCCCATTTCGCATGTTTAATATAGGCCTTAATTTGGGGGGAGGGGCTTAATTTCATTTCATGCCTATAAAACATGCTGGGACTTCCTATTGGGGGAGGCCGTATTGTTGGAGAAACAGGGTAATTCTATAATGCTCTTGTTATTGCTATTTCGCTTCCAGATCTTGATTTTTTTCTCCCTCCACTGAAATCCATGGGTCTGCGAGTAGTCCTCGGCTTATGACCTCAATAGGGACCAGCATTTCCATTGCTAAGCAAGACAGTCATTCAGTGAGTCGTGCCCAATGTTATGAGTCTTTTTTTTTTTGCCATGGTTGTTAAATGAATTGCCGCAGTTAAGTGATTCATACAGTCATTAAGCAAATCCAGCTTCCTCCATTGACTTTATTGGTTGGAAGTCAGCTGGGAAAACTGCAAATTGTCATCACGTGACCCAGGGATGCTTCAGCCATCATAAATATAGGTCAATTCCAAGCAGTCAGATTTTGAAAATGTGACCATAGGCATGCTCCATCAGTTGTGAATACTAGGACTGGTTGTAAGTCACTTTTTCAATGCCATTGTGATTTTGAATTGTCACTAAATGAGTAGTTATAAGTCAAGGACTACCTACACACACACACACACACACACACACACACACACCTTTAGAAGAACTATTCTGAATACACCTTTGAATTAAAAGTATTCTTGGACAAGGAATCCCACTGCTGAGATGGGGCATGAGGAAATTGCTCCTCATGACTAACCCCAAAGACCATCTGTCCAACAGTCATTTGGGGGGAGCAATTCTCCCCAACCCGGTGTTGTCAAAAGGGAAGTTGGTCTCTCAAACTTTGCAGAATTACTTGCAAACACCTGGTTGGAGACAATTCCTTCAGTGTATTTTCTGAGTGTGCCAAAATGGTATTCAGCACGTTCTGACCAGTTCTGGAGATCCAGTAGAGGAAATTTTGAGCAGTTCGGAGAACCGGAAAATACCACCTCTGGCTGGAGATTTTACAATATCCTTCCCCTGCCACACCCACCAAGCCACACCCACAGAACCAGTAGTAAAAAAATTTGAATCCCCACTGGAGTGTGCTAAAACATATGAAGAACGGTTGCAAGGAATTGGGTTTGTCTAGTCTAATAAAAAGGATTGGGATGGCATGTTATTATTGTTCCAATATTTGAGGGGCTGCCATACAGAAGAGGAGAGTCAACCTGTTTTCCAAAGCACCAGCAGGCAAGACAAGAAACAATGGGTGGAAACTGACCAAGGAGGCAAGTAACCTGGAATTAAGGAGAAACTTCCTGAAAGTCAGAAGAATTGACGAATGGAATGGCTTGCCTCCAGAAGTTGTGCATGCTCCATCACTGAAGGTTTTTAAGAAGAGATTGGACAGCCACTTGTCTGGAATTGTATAGGATCTCCGGCTTGTGCAGAGGATTGGCTAGAAGACCCCCAAGGTCCCTTCCAACCTCGTTATTCTGTCTCCTTGGAGAACAAACTTGGAATATCTTATATATTGTGTTAGATTTTTCTTGAGAGGACAAAGAGATCCATGCACGGTCTCATCATTGGTGTGCCTTCAATGGTTTGCTTTCATTACGAAGCATCTCTACAGGACTTAAAGACATCATGTGATGACCCAGAGTGTCACGAAATCCAAAATGTAAATAAATGTCCTACTTGGCCTCACTGTTCAATAATTCTCAGTTGGAGATAAAATGTACTCAAAAGTAGTCTTCAAAAGAAAGCAATACAGTCCGAATTTAATGAGCAGATAGAGGTGAAAATAAAAGTCAAACAAACTACAATGATGAAATTTCCACAATGGAACAGGAGAAGTATTGACCAAATTCAAGGAGATAACAAGGCACAGTCTCTTGGAAGGATGCCAACCAAGATAACCTCAAAACAAAATAAAACACGCTTTGTCTCCAACGTTTGCCAGAACGCAGGTCCAAACTCTTATGCAGTTCTCACACCCGCAGCCCATGAAGAGGATCAAGGCCCTTCCCTCCACAGTAGACCATGTCTCTCCCTTATCCTCTCCTCCCTGCGTACCCTAGGATGGAGAGGGGATGGGCCTGGGTCCTCCTCTGACTGCCCAGCCGACCTCTGCCCTTCCCCAGCCTCCTCCCCAACCTCTGGAGCCACACTTCCACTCCCTGTCGGCTGTTCCTCCTCTCCCTCAGAGTCAGTCTCCACCAGGGGCATGACACATCAGTTCTTATATCACATCCCTATTTATAGTTGCACTGTACCATTTAAGGGGGTTGATATTTTTGACTGATCGCCTGTATATGCAGTGAGCTATTTTAAATTTCATGCTCTGCTCTAGAAATCTGCTTGCTTGCAGAGCCACTAGGATAAGATGGATGCGAGTGCTTTCAAAAGAAACCAGGTGCTCCATCTTGTCAGAAAAGTTTGCCGGGCAAAACTGCTGTCAGAAGCACTGCAGGAGGAGTCCTGGAGGAACCACCTGTGCCAATTTTCTAAATCTGAACTACAAGCTGAACCTGTGTCCTAGTTTACAGAGAAAAATTATCTAGCTGGATAGTGAAGATTGTTTATCTGTTAGAAGGCCCTGACTTTCCATAGAACTGCCCAGTCCAAGAATGAGGTAAGACAATCTTGGCAACTTTAAGACCTGTTGAAGTTCACGGGTCTTAAATCTGCCAAGGTTGGGCACCCCTGGTTTAAGACGAACAATCCTCAGAAGGGAAAGTTGAGAGTTGGATGCAACCAACAATGACCATTCAGATGGCACAGATATCACCTAGTCACTTCCCCCCCGCCCACAATGTATATATTCTCAAGGTTATTCCTTCATACCATTAAATTTATGTATTTTCTCCATTATGATAACTGTATTTTTCTAGTCAGCTTCCAACTTCTAATCTCTCTCTCTCTCTCTCTCTCTCTCTCTCCTCATATTTTCATTTAAGATCATTAAATGTTAGACTCTGAGAACTTTCCCTTCTACATCAATCCTCCCCAGCAATTCTTCCCCAGCAAGGTTTGCTATAGCCAGTGCCTTCATCCATGTGCTTGGATTCTGAAATCCTCCTTGAAGACTTTCTGTCTAGGTCATCTGTTGTCCGTCTACTGCTTTGGAGTGGTGCCTTGTCTTCTTCTTAACCTTTGCACTTCTCCAGAAACTTTTGGTGGTAATTTTTCTCCAGGTAGAGGAGGTAGAGGAGCAAGGGGAGCTTGTCCCCAGTGTGCATGTGCGCAGAGTTGCTAGGAGGCAAGAGCAGCTGAGACAAAAGGGGCGACTTGGGAGTAAGGCTGGGAGGTGATTGCTGGACTTTGTACTTTGGTTGGATTTTTACAGTTCATTTGGCACTTTAGTTGTTGGCAGCAATTCAAAGGAGAGAAAGGTGGGTGCTTATCTCGAGGAACTGTTTTGGACTCGTTACAGGCTGGGAATGAACATAATTCCCAGCATTGAAATAAAACAAAGAGTTGTTTTAACTAAGCCTGTGCTTAATTACAGTCTCAAGAAGCCTTGGTGACAGCAGTTCTTGTGACTGAAACTAGACATCAAAATGGCTCACAATCTTCTGTAGTTAGAATCATGGAGGACACACACTGCATTTCAACTGATCATTGTCTCGTCGTGCACCTGTTTCTTAAAAAAAAAACCCACCCTTCATCTGTTGTGCTCAGCTTTGCCACAATTATTTCATTTCAGTGTTCTCAGCATAAACACAAGCAGCCATTCAGAACAATACTTTGAAATTAATCATAAATAAGCATGCATTTGACTGCAGCGTTCCACATTTGTATCTCTGCCATCTGCTCATTCCTTCCCTGTTATAAAGTGAAAGAAAGACATCTATCGACTGATTTGATTTTTTTTAATTAATGCATTAAATCCAGCTTCTATTGCAAAAGGGGCTCACAGGATGCTTCAAAAAATATATATTAAGACACCAACATCAATTAATCACATGCCAGATATTAAGGGGGGAGGGGGGAAACAGAAAATTACCAGCACCAGGAAAAACAGAGACATTGCCATGCTTGTATATCATGCTAAGTTATAGGAGTGGATAACTTAATGACCAGAGTTCCTTCTACAGTTTGTTTAGTACAACTTCTCCACCAAGGTTTTTGACTTGTTTTTATGAGTGATGGATGTCAAGAAAAAACTAAGGCTTCCAACTCTGGATTGTTACTCAAGGCACCAAAAGTTCTTTTCATAAATCATGTTAAACGTAAGGTGGGGAAAGATTCCGTATTTCATTTAGCTACTTCCTGTCAGCTTTGGAAGCCCTATTAGTACCAGATGCTTCCACACTGCCACATTCTTGAGCCTGGGAAAATGGGAGTGGGGATTTCTTGGAGTCTATGTGGTTAGACACAAAAGCATTCTTCTTCTAAGTCAAGGTCATGTTATTTCAGCACCTGGTTGAGGGAACATCTCAAATTGGGATGGATGGTGATTGGGGCATGTGATACCATGAGGGGTGCAGGAGGTGGATTTCTATTAACACATAATCCTTCCCTTTTCAATTATTCAATATTTGCTACATCCTTCTAATAGTAATAGCATAATTACTGAGCAAAGATCCTCTTTCAAAATCTGATCTTAACCTCTAACATTCACTTTAAACATGTTAAGTAAAAAATATGTATAACAATATATCCTCTATTTCTAATTTTTTCATCTACTCTAATTTTTAATACAGCCAAATCTTTTTTTTTAATAAAAACCCTTCCTATCCATCATCTCTCATTCTCTTGAAAATTCCTCTTTTCTTGCTGACTTGTCTCCCATATTCCTCCCTTGGGTCCTTATCTACAGCTGTGTTTTATTTTTGGAAGTTCAGGATAGGCATTCTGCTGCATTTTTTATTATTATTATTTCTCTTAAAACTAACTACTCCAGCAATAAATAGCATTTTGTCTAAACGTTCTTACCACTTCTGCTTGCTCAACTCAATCTTCCCTGGTACAGGTAGTCCTCGACTTACGGCCACCATTGAGCCCAAGATTTCTGTGGCTAATATGTGTTAAGTGAGTTTTGTCTCATTTTATGACCTATCTTGCCAAGGTTGTTCAGTGAATCATTGCAGTTTTTTAAAGTTAGTAACATGGTTGTTAAGTGAATCTGGATTTTCCCCATTGACTTTGCTTGTCAGAAGCTGGCAAAAGGGAATCACATGACCCACGGACACTGCAACCATCATAAACATGAGTCGGTTGCCAAGCATTTGAATTTTGATCACATGACCATAGGGAGGCTGCAATGGTCACAAGTGTGAAAAATGGTCATAAGTCGCTTTTTTTTCAGTGCCGTTGTAACTTCGAACAGACACTAAATGAACTATTGTAAGTCAAGGACTACTTGTAGTTAGGGTTGTGCAGTGCTTCAGTTTCAAGAAGGGAAAGTTGGTATTTATTTATTTATTTGTTTGTTTGTTCGTTTATTTGATCAAGTGATTATAAGATAACAGGTATAAGTATAAACATAGTTATGAATACATGAAATGGATACCTATAAGAAAAAAAGAAACAATAGGACAGGGACGGTAGGCACGTTGGTGTGCTTATGCACGCCCCCTACAGACCTCTTAGGAAAGGGGTGAGGTCAACAGTAGACAGTCTAAGGTTAAAGTTTTGGGGGTTTGGGGAAGAAACCCCAGAGTCAGGTAGAGTATTCCAGACATTGACCACTCTGTTGCTGAAGTCATATTTCCTGCAATCAAATTTGGTGCGGTTTACCTTGTGTTTGTATCTGTTGTTTGCTCTAGTGTTGTTATGGTTGAAGATGAAGTATTCATTGATAGGTAGGACATTGCAATGTATGATTTTATGTACTATACTTAGATCGGACCGAAGGCAGCGTAGTTCTAGGTTTTCTAAGTCTAGAATTTCAAGTCTGGTGGCATAAGCACACCTTCATAACTTTCATAGCTTCTTGAAAGAATCGTTGAAATTTTGTTTTGAAGCAAACATGTGTGTGCATATAGCTGTGTCTGTCTGCCTGCCTGCCTGCCTGCCTGCCTGCCTGGTTGTTATAACTCCTGGGATCATAGTCCAGTCCAGGCAATCTTTGGGAAAGAAACAAATGGCCCAAGATCAGTGGTGGGATTCAAAAAAATTTACTACTGTTTCTGTGGGCGTGGCTTGGTGGGGGTGGCATGGCTTGGTGGGTGTGGTGTGGCTTGGTGGGCGTGGTGAAGGGTACTGCAAAATCTTTATTCCCTCCCCACTCCTGGGGTAAGGTTACTGCAAAATCCCATTCCCTCCCCACCCCACTAACCTGCTTTCCAGCTCTGCTCTCCTGTGCAGAGCAACAAAAGAAGACCCAGCCAATCAGCTGGGATTCAGGAGGCAGAGAATCGATGGGGGTGGGGCCAGTCAGAGGTGGTATTTGCCAGTTCTCTGAAATACTCAATATTTCCACTACCGGTTCTCCAGAACCGGACAGAACCTGCTGAATGCCAACTCTGCCCAAAATCACCTAGTTGACTCTACGCCTAAAGTGGAGCTAGAACTCTTGGTCTTTGACAGAGCCAGAATACACATCAAATCAAGGATGCTTGATTCTATTTTATTTTTCTCTACCTTCTGATGGTGAATTTTCCTAGTAGGACGAGTCTGATCTTCATGGCCAGGTTTATCTCCCAACAGATGTTAGAGGAAATCACTCTTACTTTCATAACTTCTTGAAAGAATTTTTGAAAACCACCATCCATATCTTCTCATTAATTGGGCAAGTGACTTTAGACACCAGTAACTATACTGATTTCATTTTTCTTCACTTCTTTTTACCCAGATGGTCTCTATGGTATTGTCAGCTTCACTTTCTTGGATTTGTGACTATGAGGATATCCTTTTAATTTGCAGTGCAACTCACATTTACTATTATTTCTGTTTCTTTTGAACAAATCTTATCCTTCCATTCATGTATTGCAGACATGGGAGTTATCCTGCCGGATCTCTATTATATATATTTAATTTAGATGTGCACTTCTGCACTAAGAATTCAAGCTCAGCTTCCTTGTTCCACATTCTCTAAGCATCAGTGTACCGACAATGAAGACAAGCTTTATCAGGCCATGTGCTTTCTGACTGCCTTACCGCAAATTACTTAATTTAATAGTTCAATATCAGAAAGTTTCCCCACTTCCTTTTTCAATATCTAATCTCAAGGTAGTAGTCCATCATTTAGATAACTCAGACCTCAGTCAGGCTCAGAAATTAAGCCTCCCATCACCATCATTTTCATAGTCTTGCATTCACCCGTAATAGGACTGTGATTCCCAAGAGAGCGAGTTTTTTTAAAAAAACATGGCTTTGTAAATCACGACAGAGGGCTTGCACACGCATATAGCAGAAGAACCCTGGTGGCACAGCGGTTAAAGTGTGTATTACAGACAAATTCTGCCCACAGTCTGGAGTTCAGTCCTGATGGGGCTCAAGGTTGACTCTGTTTTCCATCCTTCCGAAGTTGGTAAAATGAGGACCCAGATTGTCATGAACGATATGCAAATAACACGTCTCCATTGTAAACCAGAACTAGAGAGAGCTGGAAAGCCCTATGGGGCAGTATATAAGCCTAAATGTTATTGCTATTACTACAGTTGGTGCTCAGCCCTATCCTACTTGTACAAGACGGAGGAAGTTCACAAGACTCATTCATCATTTTAGCAGCACACATTTTGAGAATCTCCAACCTATAGTATTCTTCTTCCTCTTTCCATTCTTTTTTGCATGATCGAGAACAACCCCAACCTTCAGTCTGTGGACTGGCAGTGGTCTGCAACATGCCAGTACCAGTCCATACAAACAGGCAAAGCCCCACTGGTGGGATTCAAATAATTTAACAACCGGTTCTCTGCCCTAATGATTTCTTCCAACCACCAGTTTGCCAAACCGCTGAGAAACTTAACATGCAGTTCTTCCAAAGTGGTGCAAACTGACTGAATCCCACCGCTGCAAAGCCCTACCTGTAGGATGCAGGCAGCATGTATTTTAGTATTTATTTTAGTATTTATTTGATTTGTCAATCGCTTACAAGATACAAGTATAAGAATAAACATAGTTTTGAATACATGAGATAGATACTTATAAGAAAAATAAAAAGAAACAATAGGACAGGGATGGTAGGCACGTTGGTGCGCTTATGCACGCCCCCTACAGGCCTCTTAGGAAGAGGGTGAGGTCAATAGTAGACAGTCTAAGGTTAAAGTTTTGGGGGTTTGGGGAAGAAATCATGCCCTCTCTGGTCTGCAGAAACATATCTCTCCATGGAACTGGTCCCTGGTGCCCAAATGATTGGGAGCCGCTGATCTAGAAAGACGGATAAAGAGACCACCTGAACCATCCGGGGTTTGAATTCTTTCCTTGGAGATATTTTTGAAAGCCTTCTTTGCCATATCATTTGTCATCCTATGAATTTGAACCAGAAGAAATGTCAGTAGAACTGGTGCATCTTTTCTTCCTCCGTCTTAGATCCAAACTCTTGGGACATTTGATCAGCTGGTGGTGCCAGCCATCATATTGCCTAGGTCTTTTTCGTAGTGGTGAATCACCAGCTACCCAGGTATTTCTCTTTGTCTTTTTGCAGAATATAGCTATATTCTTTCAATCCTTAAAAGAATCCTGATCCACTGGCTTTTTATTTTCTTTCCCCTAAAATCGAAGGCTTGTTCTTCTTTAAAGCTGGTCTTAAAATCCTGCGCTGCTGGAGAACTTCTCCATCTCCTGCTTCTGACAATCACTTTTCTCCACAGGGTTTGCATCTTTGTTTACTTCCTCGTGGAGAGTTTCTTCCTCTTTCACTCCTTTGCTGGATCAGATAAATTTTCAGCCTCTCCCTTCAGTTGAAATGTAGTTATTCACTTCTCTGATCACATGAGTTTTTCTTCATTGTTACAAGCTTGCAGTTGCTATAAATATGTGTTGGAGGCAGAAAAACATGTCACAGTCATTATAAATCATGACGGCAGACACGTCTCAATTTACTTTCAGTCTTGTTTTGTAAGACATCATTGGTGCTCCTTTCTTCTGTTCTCTTCCTCAGGCTGCCAAGCTCCTGAAGTATCCACCACAGGCTTACTATGTACGATTTATCTTCCTTTCTTATCTCTTCTTCCTGTAGATTCTTGTTAGCTCTCCCACTTTTCTTAACTCATTCAAATATTGTACAGGTACTTCATGCCCAAGTGGCGCAGTTCTCCCTTAGACACAGGATCATCCAATAATTGCGGTCACCTCTTACAGTGTCATGGCCCCATCGGATCCCATTTCAGAGGAAGAGGAAGAGTTGGAATCTGGGACCACCCAACGGGGATGGCACGTCTCCCTTGGAATGTTTGGAGAGGCCAGGGGTTGAGGACGATGCTCCCCCAGGTGTTGGGGGAGGTGATCAACCAGACGGAGAGCTGCCTGCCCACACAGACACAGAAGAGGATCAGCTACAGACAGGCAGTGGAGTTGATAGGCAGCAGATCCCCTCTGACGGGGAACAGCTGCCTCCCCCACTTGATCCAAGGGCACAGAGAGTGGAGCGGAGGCAAGCTTAAAGGAGGGCTGTCAGGCTACTCAGGAGAAGGTAGCTGTTCTGTTGTGGAACAAAGACGGACTCGCAGACTGGAGTTGAATTCAGCTCTTTATTAAGTGTTAGTAACTTCAACTCTACTCGAGCCTCAGCAGCCTCTTTTATAGCGGTTGCTCGCAACTCGCAGCCAATGGCATCGATTTAAACTTCCCACCGATGGCGGGCCAATCGCAACAGTTGTTAAACCGCCAATCGCTAGGCGGCAATGGTCGTCCAATCAAACTGAGGAATTACGAGTATGCAAATGTCTATATACAACAGTAGCCCCACCGCTCCTCACAAGGAACACTCTTGCCTGTACCTTGCCTTTGTCTTGAAGACAGCCTTTTACCTTGTGGGCTTGCCTTTGGTCTTGTGACTCACTTTATCTTGTGGGCTTGCATTGCCCTTTGTACCTGGACTCTGGACCCTGCCCCATCCACTTGCACCTTCTCATTGGACTTTATTGTTTACTGGCTTTGGGGGACTGAGGGAGGCTTCCTTCAGGGTAGTGTGAGGTGGAGTCTTACCAGTTGTTGTAGGGCCATTTTTTATGGTCTTTAATCAGAGCAATAAAAGACTCTATTGATGCCTGCCTCTGCCTAGGTGACCTGATACAGCCACTTTCCTTGGCTTCATTGAAGACTCTGCCATTTCTGTTATTAAGAAGAGTTGGGACAAGCCCCTTCAGGGAGGCATGAGGCAATCAGATGCAAAGCAGGAGGTTATTTACAGGTGTCTTTAGCTGGCTGCCTCTGTCAGAAAGCAAGAGGATGGAAATGACAACATGGTAGTCTCAAGTGCGTCTTCGTGGGTTACAACTGTGCAGCAATGCAGGAGGTTGGTTCAGCTCCTTTTAATCATGTAGAACGGGGGTCCCAAACCCCAAGTCCATAGATCAGCACCGGTCTGTGGGCATGCCAGAAACTGGACCACACAAGCAAGCAAAACCCCATCCATGGGATGCAAGTAACACACGAAGCCGCTTCCCTTTGATCCACAGAAAAACCTCTCTCCACAGAACTGGTACCTGGTGCCCCGAAACAGCTGGGGGCCACTGATGTAGAACAAGCATCTCCTTTTGAATTTTTATAGTTGCATTCTGCAATTAAGAACACAAGCAATGACAGATGTTTGTTGTGGTTTGGAAACCTTGTCTTTCCATTATGTCATTTTCTAGCCGAAAGGAATTGTTCTAATCTTACCTTCCTCTACTACAAAAGGAGGCATGTTGGGTTTTCATATCTATTCTCCTCCTAAATGTACTGTGTCCAATCTGCTATAGAGAACCCTGCCTCCCAGAGTCCCACCGCAATCTATATGAATGATGGAAAGTGCCACCTTATCCAGTTGCTCAAACTGCCATCAGCCCAGGCTGATAAATGGCAGCAATTCAAGTCAAGCGCTTATTTGATTGAAGCAAGGACTCATTCAGATGTGTTTAGCTCACTAGCCACACAGAGTGTGCAAGATTTCATGCTGCAGTGGTGGTCTTCTTGACACCAGATCTGAAGCTGGCAAGTTTGGAAACCAGGGGGAAAAAAAGATTAATTTCTGAGAGGCCAATATGTCAAACGTGAGTTCAGATGGCTGTGGCTTATAAAAATCATGCTGTTACTTATAGTAAAAGGAACCCTCCCCACACATACTAAATAAAGGACTACCCAAACAGATATTCCTGGTGGGGAAAGAATTTAAAGCAATGGTGGATAACACAAGGACAAAAATATGGATCAGGATTATCAGCTTAGCTAGTGTGGCAGCATGTATTCATGCCTTGCCAGGAGTAGATTTAGCCTAGAGGAACAAATCCTTATTAAAACCCACCCACCCCTGCTCAAAAAAAAAAAAAAAGTCTTCAAGGCATGATCAACAATGCTAAGCTTGGGAGTAAAGCTTCTTATGTCAATTCCTAAGTAGGCAGGTAGGGTGGAATGGAGATGCTTCCATGAGAGGAAAGAGGTAGATGAAGACTGCAAAGGTTTTCTTGAAAAAGCCAAGAGATTCACAGGAGAAGAAAGAAGATATCTGACAAGGTCACCCACCAGACAGAATAACAGAGTTGGAAGGGAACTTGTAGGTCATCTAGACCAACCCTCCACACCCAAGCAGGAGACCCTACACCATTTCTGACAGATGGCAGTCCAGGCTCTTCTTGAAAGCTTCCAGTGATGAAGCTCCCACAACTTCCGAAGGCAACTTCCGTTCCATTGGTTGACTGCTCTCACTGTCAGAAAATTTCTCCCTATTTCTAGGTTGAATCTCTCCTTGTTCAGTTTTCATCCATTATTCCTTGTCTGGCCTTCAGGTGCTTTGGGAAATAGCTTGACTTTCTTCCTCTCTGTGGCAGCCTCTCAAATATTGGAACACTACTATCATGTCCCACATGGTCCTTCTGTTCCCTAGACCAGCCATGCCCAATTCCTGTAACCGTTCTTCATATGTTTTAGTCTCCGTTCCCCTAATCATCCTGGTTGCTCTTCTCTGTACTTTTTCTAGAGTCTCAACATCTTTTTTATAATGTGGTGACCAAAACTGAATGCAGTATTCTACGTATGGTCTTACTAAGGCTTTATAGAGTGGTATTAGTACCTCACTTGATCTTGATTGTATCCCTCTGTTAATGCAATTTAGGATTGCATACATAAATTAGGAACTTTATTCCAGTTAACATTAAATTATTTGCTGCAGAATCAACAACATAATCATTACATAGTGTTTAATTGTGCCTATATTCTAATTTTGGACTTCTTGAAAAACTCCAATGAGGTGTCCTAAGATTTCTCTTAATGTTCTCTAGATGTGTTCCCAATGAGCAGAGGCTGGGCTAATCAGAATCAAAGCCAATATATTGTCAAGTTATCTTATTGATATGACTGAGGAACTATCTAACTCCCACCTGTCTGCTTTCTTACTTAACACCTGATAAGCATACATCATAGCTTCATGAGCAAATTTAGACATCTTGGTTTCTATGAAGATTTGTCATTTTCTGTTAGATAAGGCTAAAGAGGTCATCAAGCAGTGGATTTAGGAGATAAAGTGACAAAATGAGTGTCTATGGAGATTCTCAGTCATCCAGGTCATGGATGACCCAAAGGTGATTTCTTCAAGGGGCAAATGAGCTGAAGAAGCTTCTTGGATGAGAAGCGAAACGTCTTCAAAGAAAAACCAGAAAGTCCAGTTGCCTCTTGAAAAAGCACCTTTTACAAAATGACTGAAAACAAATTACAGGATCTAGCTCCTTAAAACACTTCTATTTTCAATTACTTGTCCATTGGGTAATCTCCAGTACCTACTTTACTTTCAATAGTCTTAAAAGGTAGCTAAAATCCCAACCTTTTAAAGACTGGATCCCTAAAAAGCATAGGAGACTAAAGGCACCAAACATTTCCTTTTATACTGTGATTCTCAGTTAAGGCCAATTTGATTTTTTATTAATCAATTATCCATATGAATTTTATTTTACTACTTATCTGCTAACAAGGCCATAAATTAACTTCCTTTGGTGCTAATTTTTGTAGACTGTTTTTACAGTGACCGTCCAGTATACTGCCATGTTGTGGCTCTGAGGTTTGAGCCTGTATTGTTAGAGGACGAAGACTTGGACAATGAGGAAGAGGAGGATTTGGAAATGCCTTCCTCCCCAGGACCTTCCTCTTCGGCAATGCCTTCCTCCCTGATTGTGCCTCAGGTGTCGGCAGATAACCGAGAGGGAAAACCTGAGGCTAATCAGGAAAAGGAGGAGGGCGTATCAGAGTCTCTGACTGAGAATCAAGCAGAGGAATGCTGGCTTGATGCGAGGCAGCGTCGCAGGCAAAAGTGTGAGCTGCAACGCAGGAGGAAGGGACAAATCAGAGACTGAGCTGAGGGACTGACACACCCCACAGGGAATAAAAGTGGGTGTGTTCGCTCTGAGAGTTTCGTACGGGACAACATGTGACTTATTCAGAGAAGCTTCAGATTATTCTGTGTTGTGATAGCTTGTGTGATTTATATTCCTGCTTTCTTGTCGGACTTGGCAGACGGCGTGTGTGAGAGTGCCAAGAACTTTATCGGCTCAAGGAATTAACTCTACAATTACTGGATTTGCTTGCTTGTTTGTATTCAGTTGGAATTTGGACTTCTCACCTCCTTTGTAAAGGTGAGACATAACACTGCCATATTCTCCATGAGAATGGATAGCCGAGTATATCATTTAGAATATAAGTGTTGACATTTACTAACCTTAATATCATTATACTTCCACTATTGGTAATACTCTTTGTGTTCTGGACTGAGTTGTAATACTATTGTCATTATTTGTTGATGTTGCTGACAAGGGTTTTTTTTTTTCTCCCCTTTAAAAACTTGTCCGAGTCATTGGAGTAGATAAGATGGTCTTTTTCATGATTTGAGGTGATTTGCCTTATCCTTTACAAATTCTTTGACATTTCTATAGTGTCTGGTTTAAAACAAACAAACCTCTATCGAAACAATGCTTGCAATAGGATTGTAATGCTTTCCTCCCCCACAAACAATTTCCCCCATTCCCTTCCAACCTTCTGAAAGAACAAGGTCAGAAAAAGGAAGAAGAAAGAGAGAGAACTTTTCTGCACATGCATCTAACCAAAGCCCAGCAGTCTTTTCCCCTTTGATCATGTCCTCAAGATGTTGCCCTAATCCAGGATTTGTCAACCTTGGCAACTTTAAAATTCATGGATTTCAACTCCTAGAATTTCTCAGCTACCATGCTGGCTGAGAAAATCTGGGAGTTAAGGCCCACCTATTTTAAACTTGCTACGGTTGAGAAACACTTTCCTAAACAGTTTCCCAGCCAGTTAAGCCATTCTAAATTTGTCTCCAGTGCTAAAGCCACGTTTGCTTCCTCGTGGCTGCACAGATTTTGTCATGGATAAAATCCCAAACACTCGACTGGCCATTTTGTCAATGATGCAGTCACATCTAGGGGTGAGAGCACCCCAAATCCTATTGCACATTTTATGCTTATCCGGGCATGCCACCTTCCCTTCACTTGCTGAATATGGTCTTCCAGGAACATTCAGCTTTCAACAATGGGAAAATCCAACTGTTCCCAATTGAGTTCTTCTGAAATCCACTAGGTCTATGAATCATCCCCCATCGTGGAGGTTTAGCTATCCACCTGAATAGCAGCTGACTGGCAGTACCTCCTGTCTACTTTTGCTCACACACTTCTACTACTAATATTAGTCAGTTTTGAAAGAAGTCTAATTAAAGGCAGGTAATCCAGCTTCCTTTGAGCATATCCTTACAAAGCAGATTAGTTTTTTTGACAGATGTCTAAGACATCAGTCTAATTGTCTATCATAACTCATCTCTTTCTCCCCAAGCCCCACCCATGTTAAGGAGAGGCTGGTATATCCTGTATGCATACACTGTGAGAGGGAGAAAAGCAAAGCTAGAGAAATTTACTTACAACACAAGTAAGGGCAGCATTATTTTCCCACAAGCCACAATGTTATGCATGAACAGTGTAATGCAGTATCAAGTGCGCTGCAAACATGAAAGTACACTTTTATAATCCCTTGGTAAGACCACACTTGGAATATTGCTTCCAATTTTGGTAACCATGATATATTAAAAAAATATGTTGACCAGAGGTGATGTTCAGCAGGTTCTGACCAGTTCTGGAGAACCAGAAGCAGAAATTTTGAGTAGTTCAGAGAACCGGCAAATCCCACCTCTGACTGGCCCCACCCCCATCTATTCTCTGCCTCCCAAGTCCCAGCTGATCAGCTGGGTCTTCATTGGTTGCCCTGCACAGGAGAATGGAGTAGGTTAGTGGAGTAGGGAGGAAATGGGGATTTTGCAGTAACCTTCCCCTGCCACACCCATTAAGCCACACCCACCAAGCTATACCACGCCCACCAAGCCACGCCCACAGAACTGGTAGTAACAACATTTGAATCCCACCACTGATGTTGACACTTTGGAAAGAGTGCAGAAAAGAGTAACAAAGATGATTAGGGGACTGGAAGTTAAGACACATGAAGAACAATTGTAGGAATTGAGCTTGCCTAGACTAGTGAAAGGAAGGACTAGGGGTGGCATGATAGCAGTGTTCCAATATTGGAGGGGCTGCCCCAAAGAAGAGGGGTTGAGAACAACCTATTTTCCAAAGCACCAGAAGGCAAGGCAAGAAACAATGGATGAAAAACTAAGCAACGAGAGAACCAACCTAGAAATAAGGAGAAATTTCCTAACAGTGAGAACAATCAAGCTATTCTCCAAAGCACATGAGGGTAGGACAAGAAGCAATGGGTGGAAACTAATCAAGGAGAGAAGCAACTTAGAACTAAGGTGAAATTTCCTGACAGATAAAAGAATTAATTAGTGGAACAACTTGCCTCCAGAAGTTGTGAAGCTCCAACAATGGAAGATTTTAAAAAGATGTTGGATGACCATTTGTCTGAAGCGGTGTAGGGTTTCCTTCCTAAGCAGGGGGTTGGACTAGAAGATCTCCAAGGTCCCTTCCAACTCTGTTATTCAATTCTATTCAATCCTTGCCTTCAGAATTTGTGGATGCTCTATCACTGGAGGCTTTTAAGAAGAAATTGGACAGCCATTTTCCTGAAATGTACATGGTCCCTTCCAACTCTGTTATTCTGATTCAAAGAGAAAAGAACTGAAAACCAAACAAAGTCATCGGGGTGGAGAGAGAAAATGTTCTATCTCATTTTTGCTATTTCATTGTCGATTTCTGCCGTATCTAACCTTGGCCCCCAGTGATGAAAATATAGTTTTCAGCTTTGTTGTACACTGCTGTTGAGTTGTTTTTGGAGAGGTGGGTGGCTGTAGAAATGAGATAAATAAAATAATAGTTTTCTATAGCAAAAAAAAAAAAAGTAAGCCATCTGTAATGCCTTAGTGGTTGAGTTGAGATTTGAAATGAATTTGGCTGTCCCCTTTCATCATCTTAACCACTGACCTGGCAAGTCCCTTATTCACTGAGATCATGGCATTTATAGAACCACTTTCAGGGCAGCCAACCAAGAGGTTGAGAATGAATCATCTTCCCACCACCCAAGAGAATGTTATGCCATATAAATACTGAGGAAATCGGTGTTGTCCATAAGCCAACATTCTTCCTTAACAAGTGACATCTGGGTCCCACAGGACAATGCCTGTTCCTTTATGTAAGCAAGAAAAGTCTTCAGTCAGGAAAACAACCATTCTCAATTGTCAACAATCACATACCTTTTCTCATTTGTGCACTTTATAGCAAGGGTCTCCAATCTTGGCAACTTTAAGACTTGTGGACTTCAACTTCTAGAATTCCTCAGCCAGCTTCAACTTTAAGACTTGTGGTCTTCAATTCCCAGAATTCCTCAGCCAGCTTTGCTGGAAGCTTTGCTGGCTGAGTAAGCTTTGCTGGCTGAGGAATTCTGGGAGTTGAAGTCCACAAGTCTTAAACTTGCCAAGGTTTATACCCCTGCTTTATAGTTAATTACATGTTCCAAAGCAAGTGCTTAATTTCAGTTAAATCAAGGCTGAATTTCTTAATCTCTTATTATATTTTACCGCACTAATTTCAGCATCATGTTGGAAATTTACGCCCTACAATTTCTTTATTTTGAGATTCAATCCTAGGATAAACTTCCTACATACGTGCCCTTGTCATCTTTTTTTTTTTTTGACAAGAGTACGGAGAATAACATGTATACATACATAATTATATTTAACTATTTTGACGTGCATTTTAAAAAGAGATCCACGCTGCAGGAGTCTCTATTAAGAATGATTAATTGTTTGCCAAAGAAAGCCATGAATCACTTTTTTTTAAACATGTTATGGGATGAATGTATAACTAGGTGGGCGTTAAAAAATTGAAAAACTGAGCAACGTCAAGCTTGACAGATTACTAGGTTGTATGGGACAATCTCTATGGTGACAGCAGTGCATGTGTGATATGTTTCTGCAAAATATTTGCATGTGCCAATGGTTCAAAATTAAATTGGCTGTTGAAAAAAACAAAGCGAAGAAAAAAAGGAGGGGAATAGAAAAAGAGGACATAAACAGTTGATACTAATTTCAGCCACTTTTTTTGTTTTCTGAAAATTAACATCAAGCAACTTAAAGTGAAGGTAAAGGTTTCTCCTGTCCAGTCATGTTCAACAACAGAAATGTTCATCTCTGTTTCTTAGCTGAAGAAGCCACTATTGTCTGAAGTAACTTCTATGGTCATGAGGCACATGGAATGTTCTTACCTTCCCATTGAAGTGGTACCTATTTATATTTTGCATGCTTTCAAACTGCTAGGTCAGAGATGTCAAACTCAAGGCCCGCATGGCAGATCTGACCCACACAGTGCTTATAGTGGAAATAGCAAAGGACCAGCCCATGGTGCCTCTACCAGAGAAAACAGAGCTTGTGAAGGCTGCCTGCAGCCCTCCCGAGCTCTGTTTTCACTGGCAGAATGTTGCAGAAGGCTGTCCTAGCCAAACGTGGAGCTTGTGAGGGCTGTACACAACTCACCTGAGCTCTCTTTTCACTGGCAGGAGGTTGCAGGAGGCCATCCCAGCCGAAAACAGCGATCAGGAATCCATTTTCGCTGGCAGAGCTCTCAGGCCAGTGATGGGATTGAAAAAATTTTACTACCAGTTCTGTGGGCATGGCTTTGTGGGCGTGGCGTGGCTTTGTGGGTGTGGCAGGGGAAGTATACTGCAAAATCCCCATTCCCTCCACACCCCACTAACCTGCTTTCCAGTTCCATTCTCCCGTGCAGGGCAACAAAAGAAGACCCAGCCAATCAGTTGGGACTCAATGGGAGGCAGAGAAGAGATGGGGGCGGGGCCAGTCAGAGGTGGGATTTGCCAGTTCTCTGAACAACTCAAAATTTCCGCTACTGGTTCTCCAGAACTGGTCAGAACCTGCTGAATAACCACCTCTGGCTCAGCCCACCATAGACAACTCCAACATGAGTGATGTCAAGTTGGCCATGCCCACCCTGGCCATGCCTCTCCCATCCCCAAGGTCAAACACGACCTGAGGCAGGAACAGGAGCTCATCCTCTTGTGCGGCGCTCAAGTCTTGAACCCGGGCTCTCAGCTTTCTAGCTTTAACTGCTGAGCCATTGTAAAGTACACACACACACACACACACACACACACACACATACATCAAGCAACTTAACCTTCAACAAAAATGGAATTTCAGAAATGGTAGTTTCTGAGACAAGACTGGTTCCATCCTTGGCAGTCTTCCGGAAGTTTCTTTGGGACACGCTGGTTCCAAAGGCTTTAGGGATCTCAAGGAACTGGAGTATTGTGGTGGTGGCTTCACTGTTTGTAATATCAAAGATACTCTCTTTTGCCTTTTTAAAGAATGTTGTCGGGTTGTTTTTTTTAACTATGGGGTGTTTTAATGTTTTTAGGGTTGCTTTTCACTTTTGTCTCTTCATTTTCAGTTGATTTTTAATGGTGTTTGAATCATCCTTGCTTCCTTTAATTTTTAACTTTTTTTATATTTTATATTTTTTTAACTTTTTTTATATTGCTATATGTTTTAGTACCTTATTGTAAACCACCCAGAATCTCTTTGTTAGGCAGATGAGCACTTAATAAAATGTGATGAATAAATAAACAAAGTGAATAATGTACAACTATGCACATATGAACCAAGTTATCGAAACAAAATACCACCTCTGACTGGCCCCGCCCCCATCTATTCTCTGCCTCCCGAGTCCCAGCTGGTTGGCTGGGTCTTCTTTTGTTGCCCTGCACAGGAGAACAGAGCTGGAAAGCAGGTTAGTGAGGTGGGGAGGGAATGGGGATTTTGCAGTATCCTTCCCGTGCCACACCCACCAAGCCATGCCCACCAAGCCATGCCACGCCCACCAAGCCACACCCACAGAACCAGTAGTAAAAAAATGTTTGAATCCCACCAACTGGTTCTGACGAGGCACTATGGTAACAGACTAATTCATCCACTTTTATTGCTTCTCTTAGAGAAAACATGACACTTGTTGCAAGTGCTGTGGCGCCTCCGCAGTTGGTCCAGGTGCCTTCTCCAGACTCGGCCGTCCTCCAGTCTGACCCGATATGACCTGGGTCCTGTGATGGCCACGATCTCGCCCGGGATCCACAGAGGGTCTCCAGCGAAGTTCCTCGTGAACACGGTTTCCTGTAAGACAAAATGCCTAGCCCCCGATGTGGAAGCGAGGGGAGAGTCAGGGCAGTAATGTGGGTGAAGCCTGTCCAATACAGTCCGCAGGCGTCTGCCCATCAGGAGCTCAGCTGGGGACTTATTAGTGACTGTGCACGGGGTTGAGTGCTGGCTCATCAAGAAACGGGAGAGTTTGTGGTGCCAGTCTTCCTTGCTGAACCTAGCTAGAGCTTCTTTAGTGGTCCTAACAGCTCGTTCAGCCAATCCGTTACTGGCAGGATGAAAGGGGGCTGTGAAGATGTGGCGGATGCCCAGGTTGGCAGCGAAACGGCTGAACTCGGCTGATGCGAACTGGGGGCCATTGTCGGAAACAATAGAGTCTGGAAGCCCGTGTGTTACAAACAGGCGAGTCAATACCTTGGTAATCGCTTGTGTAGTGGTTGTGGATAGTTGTGCCACGTCAATCCACTTCGAATAGGAGTCCACGACCACCAGGAACATTTTTCCGTGCAACGGGCCGGCTAGGTCGATGTGAATTCTGGACCACGGAGCGCTGGCGCTTTCCCACTTAGTGGGGGTGGCAATTGGAGGGGCTGGACGGGATTCCTGGCAGGGATGGCAGGAGCTTACCCATCTGATGATGTCTTCGTCGAGGCCCGGCCACCATACGTAGCTGCGTGCTAGTGCCTTCATTCTGACGATGCCAGGGTGCCCCTCATGCAACGCCTCCAGAACTCGGGTACGCAGTGAGGTTGGGATGACCACTCGTGTGCCCCACAGCAAACAGCCCTGAAAACTGGATAATTCCTGTAGGCGGGTCTTGAAAGGTGTAAATTTGGTTTCAACATCACCGCCCGGCCACCCCCTCCTCACCCAGTCCAGTACCTGGGCGATCGTTGTGTCAGTCTTGGATTTGGCCGCAATGTCAAGGGCAGTGATGGGGAGGTCCAATTGGGTGACCTCAAAGATAGCATGGACCGGTGCAGGGTCTTCAGCTGGAGCAGGCAGGGGGCAGCGGCTGAGGGCGTCTGCGTGGGACAATGTTTTACCTGGGCGGTGTGTGAGTCTATACGAGTATGCCGCTAGGAAAAGATTCCATCTCGTCATTCTAGGAGACAGGACTTGAGGGGTCTGTTTATCCCCAGCTAGTAGACCCAGGAGAGGCTTATGATCCGTGACCAGCTCGAAAAAGTGGCCAAAGAGAAATTCGTGAAATTTCTTCACTGCTGCGACAGCTGCTAGAGCTTCCTTATCGATTTGGCTATAATTGCGCTCTGTCGCAGAGAGCGTCCTGGAAAAAAAAGCGATGGGAGCCTCGGAGCCATTGGGGAGCCTGTGGCTTAACACTGCCCCAATTCCAAAAGGGGATGCGTCTGCTGCTAGCACTAATGGAAGGTTGGGGTCGAACTGAATAAGGACCGCCTCTGACGTGAGTAGTGATTTGACTGCGCGAAAAGCGGAGTCTTCTTTGTGTCCCCAGTGCCAAGGCCATTTTTTATCCAAAAGTCTGTGCAGGGGTTCTGCCACTGATGCTTTATGGGGCAGGAAGGATGCGTAAAAATTCAATAGCCCCAAGAAGGCCTGCAGTTCCGCTTTGGAGGTTGGAGTGGGTGCCTCATGAATTGCCTTAACCTTGGACTCCAGGGGGTGAATGCCTGAGGCGTCAATTTTATAACCCAGAAAGTCCACCTGTCTAGTGGCAATGGCACATTTTTCTTTTTTTAATTTGAGGCCATGCTGTCTGAACCTCTCTAACACTGCTCAAACTCTCTGGAAGAGTTGGGGTCTGTCCCTGGCCGAGACTAAGATGTCGTCGAAGTAGGGTACTACACCAGGGAGGCCCTGCAAAATCCGCTCCATGAGGGATTGAAAAATGCCTGGGGCAACACTTACGCCAAATTGGAGACGCTTGCACCGGAAAGCACCCCTGTGGGTGACAATGGTCTGGAGTTCCACTGTTTGGTTGTCAACAGGGAACTGTTGATACGCTTGAGACATGTCCAATTTGGCAAAAATGCTGCCGGGTTCAAAAGTGTGTAATAAATGCTGAATGACGGGCACTGGGTAAGCGCTAACTTGTAAAAACTTATTGATTGTGGTTTTGTAGTCCGAGCAAATTCTCAGGCTACCGTCTTTTTTGAGGGGTGTGACAATGGGCGTCTCCCATTTGGCGAAATCTGTTGGCTCAATGACCCCTTGTTTTAATAATTTATCCAATTCTGCATCTAATTTAGGCCGAATAGCGAATGGAACTCTACGCGGTTTTAGCCTGATTGGGACTGCTTGGGGGTCGACTGAGAATGAGATAGGGGTACCGTTATAACACCCCAGCTCATCGCTGAATACATCTGAGTAGTCAGCGAATAAGGAGTCAGTGTCAGAGGTTGAGACAGCATGGACTCCTGTTAGCCCTAGGCCAAGATGGGGAAACCAATCAAGCCCCAAGAGTGTGGGGAGGTTGCCGTTAACTACCACTAGAGGTAGGTGGCCTTTGAAAGTTTTAAAATTGACAAGGAACTTGCCTCTGCCGATTACAGGAATGTTCTTCCCCTGGTAGTCCTTCAGGCTAAACTGGCACTTCTGGAGCCGGCTTCTTGATAGACTGGGCTGTAGCCTCTTGAGGGTGCTCCACGAGATAATTGAGAGCGCTGACCCCGTGTCAACCTCCATGCGACAAGGTTTACCTTCTAACAAAACGGAGAGAGAGATTTTACTAATGGTATGGCAAGTGTGCTTGGCATGGTGGTGAGTGCGACAGTTCAATACTTGCCTCTGGGGTCCAGACTGTGAGAAGGGAGGGTGCCTTTGTGCCGAGTTGTGAGAAGCTTGGCAGACTCTAGTGATGTGCCCCTTTTTGTGGCAGATGTTGCAGGTGGCTCCTTTGAATTTGCAGGTGGCCCTCGGGTGAGATCCACCACAGGATAGGCACAGGGTGATGTGTTTGGGTGGACTGATGCTTTCTTGCTTAGCTCCTACCTGTGGTTGTCTGGCGTTGGCGAGGCGGTGGATGTCAGTTGCATCACTGGAGTCTTCTTCTATGACCACCTCTTCGGAGTGGACTGGAACTGCCCTTAGCTTGGAAGTAGTACCTTGGATTTCGGTGGCTGAGTGTGCTGCCAGCTCTGCTGCCAGGGCCTCCTCGACGGCTTGTGCGAGGTTGAGGTCCTTCTTAGCGAGTAGGCGCCTTTGGAGGTGAAGATCCTTGACTCCGCAGACTAGCTGATCGAGGAGCATGTCCTCCAGGTAGGTTCCAAACCCACAATGGAGTGCTGCAGTCCTGAGGGCGGCCATGTACTGGTTGATGGTCTCTTTGTCTGATTGCTTCCTCATACGGAAGGTGAATCGCCTGGCAATCTGTGAGGGTCTGGGAGAATAGTGGTTAGTAAGGATTTCTAACAGTTCTGACCATGGAACGTTTTTTAACTCACGTGGAGCCACGAGTGCTGTGGCAGTGTCAAAGACGATGGCTCCACAGTAGATCAGGAAATATGATTTTTTCCGGTGCTCCCCTGCATCAGCCAGCCCGATTGCGTCGATGTAATGGTTAAAGCGGTTCTTGTATGACTCCCACTTCTCCTCATCCGGCTTGAACGCTGGGAAGAGTGGGTTGGAATTCATAGTGAGGAATTCAGGGTGTATAATCTGTTGGAAAAATCTCTCTGGGCAGCAGCAGGAAGGTTTCTTGTGCCTGTGGCAGGCAAGTGACTTCAGCTCTGGAGAGGCTTTTCACAACTCTCTCTCTCTCTGGGCTAACACGTGGTTAGGCTGCACGGCCGTTGGCAGCGTTTTGAAATTCGCGCCCTGCGTGGGCGTCAGTGACTTCGAATTACAGCACCGTGCTGTATTTTTAAGGCAGAAATTCAAATGACAGCCGTTTGAATTTCGCGCCTAAAGAAATGAGCGGCTGCGGCTCGCAGCGCTTCACTTTCCCTGTAGCTTGGCTAACAAGCGGCTACAGACGCTTCTCACTCTCGCTGCTTGCTGACCGCTCTCTCTGGCTGCGGATCAGCGTTCGCTTTCGTTGTTTGCTGATCATTCTCTCTAGCTGTGGATCAGCGTTTGCTCTCATTGCCTGCTGATCGCTCTCTCTGGCTGCGGATCAGCGGCTAGTGACTCAGCGGTTGCAATGTGCCTCTGGTAGCCATCCCATCCTCGTCGCCAGTGTTAAGTTTGGGTAATGAGAGGCTGAACCAGGGCATGGGTGCAACAAATACTTTATTAAGGTAATAAAGGACTGAACGTGCTAGCCAAGCCTGGAACTGGCTCGCAGCGATCAGCCACTGGTTGGACCCCGCAGCCTGCTTTTATAGCTGGCTGCTGGGGAGAACCAACCAATGAGCGAGGGGGCAGCCGCCCCCGCAGCGCGAACGGACCTGAGTGGGAACTCCTTAGAGTTCCAGGGACATAACAGGTGGTATTCAGCAGGTTCTGACTGGTTCTGGAGAACCGGTAACGGAAATTTTGAGTCGTTTGGAGAACCGGCAAATACCACCTCTGACTGGTCCCACCCCCGTCTATTCTCTGCCGCCCGAGTCCCAGCTGATCGGCTGGGTCTTCTTTTGTTGCCCTGCACAGGAGAACGGAGCTGCAAAGCAGGTTAGTGGGGTGGGGATGGAATGGAGATTTTGCAGTAACTTTCCCCTGCCACACCACACCACACCCACCAAGCCACGCCCACAGAACCGGTAGTTAAAAAAAAATTGAATCCCACCACTGAAGTATAGGATTAATACTTGATAGATTTGCTGGTATGAGGAAGGATGTGAGTCCTTGTCTATCACACACATTTCAAAGACTGGCATCTTCTTACTGCTAATCTTGAAAGAAAAAACCTGTTGCATCACTGGAACATTTTTCCAAACTCACAATACTCATCCAGTTCCAAGAATAAATTCATCTACAGAAGCAGTTCCTCCACCTTGTAATTACAGCTGGTTTGGGTCCTTAAAGGCCCCTTGCAAAGAAAGAAGAATGGAACAGGCAGACATCGACTAAATCCCCCTTTCTCTTTTATTGGCTCTCGGTAAGTGAAACTGAACTGCTGAAGCCACACCTCATAAAGTTCTTGTGCTAAAACTTTCTGCTTTAGGGGAAATGCTTCCCCCTTTCCGCCATTGTGCATTTTGCTCCGTGTCTTATTACCAGCCTTTGTCACCAATTGGAAAATGATGAAGAGATGAAAGTGGAATCTAAAGTGACAGGAGATGGATGAGATTAGGCTCCACTGGAAGTTGGGTTAAGTGAGGCGCTCGTTCTTTCTTCCTTTCCTACCTTACAAAAAAATTGGGGCGTGCATAAGCACTCCAACGTGCCCACCGTCCCTGTCCTATTGTTTCTTTTATTTTTTAAATTTTTCTTATATGTATCCGTGTATTCATAACTATGTTTTTACTTATACCTATTATTTTGTAAGCAATTGACAAGATTAAATAGATAGATAGATAGAAGATAGATAAAAGATAGATAGATAGATAGATAGATAGATAGATAGATAGATAGATGAT
>NW_020769369.1:2708497-2710997 GCF_900518735.1 Pseudonaja textilis
GATAGATAGATAGATAGATAGATAGATAGATAGATAGATGATAGATAGAAGATAGATAGATAGATAGATAGATAGATAGATAGATAGATAGATAGAAGAAAGATAGATAGATAGATAGATAGATAGATAGATAGATAGAAGAAAGATAGATAGATAGAAGATAGATAGATAGATAGATAGATAGATAGATAGATAGATAGATAGATGAAAGAAAGATAGATAGATAGATAGATAGATAGATAGATGATAGATAGATAGATAGATAGATAATTGCCTTGGAATCCCTGCATGGAATGGTGCTCTTTACTTTATTTCACTCATTGAACAGGAACCACAGGCATATGCAAACCCCCACATTGGTGGTGCCTTTAATACCACATGGGGATTACATCTCAGCCCTACAGAAAATCCTCGGGGGGGGGGGAATCTTCCATTGTTCCCAAGAAAATTCAGTGTCCCAAAAGCCACTCAATCACAATTTGCATCATATCATCCATGATTCTCCGTCTGGAGTCCTTTCACGGTTTTGCAAAGCCTGCATTTTGCTCCTAGGTTGCTTTGTTCTGCTCTTCTCGTTCACAGCTAACACTCGGATGTATTCTGTCTAGAAGTGACTACATTCTAACTTTCAAGAATGCAATATCTTTTTGTTTTCCTGTTAAGAAAGGCCAGGTTCAGATGTCGGCTTTTTCACCTATCTGTATGTCTCTACAGGCAAAATAAGATGGACACCATATACAGCAAAGAAACCATTTAATTCTCATCTTAGACTGACTAATGAAGTCTTAGAATAACTTTATAGTCTCTTAAACGTACACTAGTCAGCAAACATTAAAATAAAATTTCATTGCATGCAGCTCTCAAAGGATCACTATTTCCAATATACACTACATAAACATGACAAAAATATAAATAAATAAATGCATATATCCATATACACACATATATTATATGACACAGAGAAACAACAGTCTATTTATTTATTTGTTTGTTTGTTTATTTATTTATTTATTTTGTCAAAAGCTTACAATACAATAGAAATAAGAATAAATATAAGTTTAAATATAAGAAATAGGAATTGATAATTGGGGACAAGAGGACAGGGACGGTAGGCACGATTGTGTGCTTATGCACGCCCCTTACAGACCTCTTGGGAATGGGGTGAGGTCAGCAGAGGTTAGTTTGAGGGTAAAGGAGTGGGGGTTTGAGCAGAATCAGGTAGTGAGTTCCAGGCATTGACCACTCTGTTGCTGAAATCATACTTCCTGCAATCAAGTTGGGATGCATTGATGTGCATGTTGAGAAAAATGAATCTTGCGAGTTTACCAGATGGATGGCATAGAGAACAGAGCTGGTTTACAGAAACTAAGAGTTTTCCTAGAAATACTTCGAAACCTCCTCCCAGAGGACAGCAACAGAAACAAACTGTGAAGTGGGTGTGTGGGGTCTCTAGCAATGCTTTGAGCCCTAAGCACAAAGCGCTTATAAGCAGCTTCCTGAATAACAGGAAGTGAGCTTCCTATAATCTTCTCGGCTGTCCTTACCACCCTCTGTATGGACTTTCTATCTGAGGCACTGCTACTGTTGGAAGGGACCTTGGAGGTCTTCTAGCCCAACCCCTTGTTCAAGTAGGAAACCCTGTATCATTTCAGACAAATGTCTGTCCAATCTCATTTTAAAAACTTCCAAGGTTGGCGCACCCACAATTTCTGGAGGTAAGCCGTTCCACTGATAAATTGTTCTCACTGTCTAAAGGAAAGCTAGGGTCTATAACTGAAACTTTATCCAGTAGAGAGCTCTCTAGCCAACTTTACAGAACAGAAAAGTAGTGTCCCGAAGGTTTGAAAGGCTGCCCAAGCAAAGGTATGTTTTAAAGTTAAAGCACAACAATTAAGGGGTCATGCAGGTCACCTAATTATAATCTTCTCTCTAGCCATGGGATGGTATTACATACTATATTTATAAAAGTCACAGTGATTAAGGTGGTTTCTAAATGTGTGATTTCGAGATGGCGACTCCATCTGACAGATTCTGCATTTTCAACTTGCTAAAAGTGTTGTGATAACTTATAGAGCTGATCAACATTGATAGTCCTTTCTCTCTGACCTTGGCATGAGAAGTTGGAAAGTCAAATGTTTCAGCAGTAGCTTCATCACAGGAGTGAGCTATAGGTCATCCATACAAACCCTTATCAGTGGCCTGAAGATGTGTTTCTAACCCTCATCCTTCTCATCTCCAGGCCATAACCAAGGCCACCTAACTTTGCATTTAATTAATCTGTTGTTTAGGTGACATTTGCTGCTTTCAGAAGGTTTGCTGAATGGTGATTTCTAGTGCTTTGGCAGTATTTATGATGGCTCAGTCCAGAACTGGGATCTGCAGAGTTCCTATTTGGCTGCTTTTTGGTCTTTCACTCACTATGTGTCCATTTTGATTTGTGCTGCAGGATTGACATAAAAGCTGGTTTCTGAAGGAAGCCACCTGTGAAATGCTTGGCTGA
>NW_020769369.1:2715997-2745749 GCF_900518735.1 Pseudonaja textilis
GATTTCTCCTCATGAAATGCTTTCTGATTGTAGCAAAATCAAACGTGGCAATACACTCCAGCAATGATGGCTGTTTATCCAATTTGCTGGTTTAATACATCCAGACATGACAATGGTGGCAGGGGGACAAATCCAACCAGTAAGGAAATAGTGGATTGACTACTTAGCAATGGGCACACACAGGTGTCCAGACCAGTGGTGGGATTCAAATTTTTTTACTGCCGGTTCTGTGGGCATGGCTTGGTGGGCATGGCAGGGGAAGGAGACTGTAAAATCTCCAGTCAGAGGTGGTATTTGTCGAACTACACAAAATGTCCGCTACCGGTTCTCCAGAACTGGTCAGAACCTGCTGAATACGCCCCCTGGTCCTGACCTTTTCCCATAACTCCTGTCTCCCTGCTGCCTGTGACAAATTCTCACTCTCTGTCCTAAAAATCTCGGCCCTGGAATGTATTTGCATGTCTGAAAAGCCTGTAATTAACAGGTCTTTATTTTGATAATCTCAGGAAAGCTTTTCATCCCCTCCTTAAATGGACTGAAAGAATCGTTACCTTTTTTCAGCTTTTTATCTACATTTTTGGGCCTGTGCCTTCAAATGAAATATATATAAAAGTTGGGATATACAGGATAACTTTTTTTTTTTGCTGGATCAGCAGAGAATAGATAAAAATGGGTCAAAAAGGAAAAAATGAAAGGGAAAAGGAAACCCGAATACCCATTAAAGTGTGACTAGAGTCTATCATGAGAGGAGCTGACAATATCCACCATTTTGATATGTCAGCATCCTTATCAAGCCCAGGACATTTCTATGCACAGCCGATTATTCAATTCTAAGCTCCTTGCCATTTCAGAAATTTGTCCTGTACCCACCCAAAGTACTTTCTCCTTTCTTTTTTCAATCCATAATCACATAATTTTTATGATTTGCATGAAGGTCAGTTGTACTTGGAGAAATTTCTCAAAGGGTATCAGACACTACTGAGGACCAATTGTTATGATTGCACTGGTTACTACCTTGTTTCAAGTTGCAGTAAATGTATTTGAATGGGGAGGTCTTTTTCCCAATACAACTGCCTTCTTTGCAAGTAGGGAAATGTCATTAGATAAGAGAACCTCTATGTCAGGAAAACATCATTTGAGAGCTCTTCAGATTCACAAGAAGATCTAATAAGCATCTTCAGAATTTTGCTGTTGGGTTATCATTCTTAATATAACAGAATAAGGACATTATTAAATACATGAAGCATAGTCGTATTAACTGCATTTTAATAATTTATGTTTAATGAAGCCTATATGTAAATTAAATTAAATTTACCTTTCAACCTACTTTATTTTTTTCTGGCTCAATCCAATTTTTTTTAGTGCAATTTAAGCACGCTACGTAAACAGCAAGTTCTCTGGAGATTCTCAGTAATCCAGATCATGATTGTCCCGTGCTTTTCAAAAGGCACCTGGACTTTTTTTTTTTTTTTTGGGGGGGGGGGGGGGTGTTTTTATTTTTTTTTTTTTTTTTTTTTTTTTTTTGGGGGGGGGGGGGGTTATATTTATATTTTTTTAGTTTTTTTTCCTTGAAGACGTTTTACTTCTCATCCAAGAAGCTTCTTCAGTTCTGACTGAACGATGGCGAATGGAAGGAATTAAACTTACCTCTGAAGGTCAGTTGGTCCCTCTCAGAGAGCTAAAGACTAACCTTCAGAGTGCAAAAAAACAGATGACTGGTAAGTATAACTCCTTCCACTCCCCACCATTCAATCAGAACTGAAGAAGCTTCTTGAATGAGAACTAAAATATATTCAAGGGAAAAAATACTTTAAAAAGTCCTGTTGTCTTTTGAAAAGCACCTTTGGGTCAAACAGCAAGTGTTAACTGCCAACAGTCCCATGTGAGGCCTCAATCCCATAGGGTGATGGGATTCTTTGTCAAGGGAAAGAGGCAATACAACTAGTTTCAATTAAGCACTTAATATCATTTTGCCATCAATTGTCTCTTACATCTTTTGACCATTATTTGTAAAATATATAAATTGTTTTTGTGCAAACGCCAGGCAACCTCAAAAGCCTCTTGTGACATTTTCTGTACTTATCTCTTTATGCTTATAGCAATAGCAATAGTACTTAGACTTATATAACACTTTACAGCCCTCTCTAAGCAGTTTATAGAGTCAGCATATTGCCCCCAACAATCAGGGTCCTCATTTTACCAACCTCAGAAGGATGGAAGGCTGAGTCAACCTTGAACTGCTCAGAATCAAACTCCTGGCAGTGGGCAGAGTTAGCCTGCAGTATTGCATTCTAAGCACCATGCTACCATGGCTCCCCTCATATTCAAAGTTGGAGAAACATTCTCAGTCCAACAGATTAAACCAAAAAATTTTATTTCAGACACCTATCTTCAAATAAAGAAGAGTGAAGAACAATTGAATTTAGTCCAAAGGTCAAATTATAATCTTAGCTTTTCTTATAGGGCAGTTCTGTATTCTTTCAGATACATTTTTGTTCAAACCCATTTTTATCCAGTGAAAGTGTTTAATCCAATAATAAGGCTATATGTGTAAATAGAAAAATATGTTTGGCTTTAAGTGCTCAATATAACTATGAATGAGTGACAGTAATTCTTTAGATAAATGCAACAAACTCCTCAAAAATAACTTTGAAATAATATACCCTTTCATCCATCTGAGCTAACGTCCTTTTCATAAATTGGCACTGTACTGCCTTTTAATACCTGAGACTCCCAGGGAAACCTTTGTTAAAAATTACTCCCTGTGATTCTGGGCTAGTAGAATAAATTTTTCAGAAAAAAAAGGCAGCTCCCCAAAATATAATCCTGATTTATAATATGTGGTAAACATACTACAGGCTAATAATTTACACAGCATTTTTTTTTAAAGTTCAAATCAAATTTTCCAAAGAGTTGCCTCAAGATTAATGGTATTAAATTGATAGACATAGTAAATGATGAGCTTACCTGGTTCCGGAAAATCTCAAGATCCACAACATTCTAATTTTGTTGATTTTAGGGTTGCTTAAATCTGTGGTTAAGCTGTGGAATTGCAGAGCCATAATTTCCTGCTTCCTTGTGAGTTGCAGTTAAGCTCCTGATACCTTTAACACACCCAAATGAGAAATGGGGAGGGGGTTAAGCTTTACATGATGACATCATTGCATTATTGCACCTCCTACCTGTACGGCTTCCGCTTCCCCAACAAAAATGGGGTGGATTGCTGAAATCTACAAAGGTGGTTTACATCAATGGGTGAAGTGTTTGTGTAGATCAAAGGTCTTCAAACTTGGCAAGTTTAAGACTTCAACTCCCAGAATTCCTGAGTTAACATGACTGGAGGAGGAATTCTGGGAGTTGAAGTCCACAAGTCTTAAAGCTGTCAAGTTTGAAGACCCCTGGTGCAGATGGGATAGCCAGAAATGCTGTAGCAGATTTTCTCCTTTAGACAGAGTTGACTATGAACAGGTATGAGGGAATAAACAACAGGTATGAGGGAATAAATAACAGGTATGAGGGAATAAACAACAGGTATGAGGGAATAAATAGACCTGCTTGCCATGTCAGATGCCAATCATCTTGCTTACTTGGTCCTCCTTGATCATCAGCTCTTCATATGGAGATAGGGGTAATTATTGTTTTGTTTGCAAGTAAAGTTGCACCAAATGCAGCACCAGTTATATCAGTGTTTCTCAATCTCAGAAACTGTGGACTTCAACTCCCAGAATTCTTCAGCTAAGATGTCGGCTGGGAAATTCTGGGAACTGAAGTCCGCCTATCTTAAAATTACTATGTTTGAAAATCACAGAGTTTTATGGACCTGTTGCTTTTCAAATTGCTTTGCAAAGATTTTTCAAGACCGACTTCCATTCTTAAAAAGCAAAGGCAGTTGGATAGAGGCAAGAATTCAGAATGTCTTGGACTGAAATGTAGTTGGGTTAGATGGGAGGTGGCAAGTAAGACCAGAAAATGACCACAGTTTACATTAGCAATACTTCCATCCAATTACCTTTTCCTTCAAGTATCTTTATTTTTAAGAGTCAAGTAAAGTTAGCATTTGCAAAATCTAATAAGCCTTAGAGATAAAAAAATATACAGGGAACTTCAGAAAACAGTGCAAACTAGATGCCATCCAAAATGATGAAGTGACAATTACGCCTGCCTCTTTGCCTTTTTTCAGCCTATTAATAAAACCAAAAAAAATTTCTGCAGATGAATAGACAAGGCACAGGCACAACGCTACCCCATCCCTAAAGCTCTGACAAATATAGCAGCTAGATGTTACTGAAGTGCTTCTTGCCTCGCTCTAACCCTCTTGAAAGCCAGCATGAATTTCCCATTAATGACATCTCTCAGAAATGCAATTAGCCTTCGTTCTCAGCAAAAATGCATTAGAGGCTTAGAAACTCCACACGGGTGAGCCTATAAGGCTTAACACAATGAAAACTGCATTTAAGAAAGAAACGGTAAAAAAAAATATGGCCCAAAACAAGGTTCTAATATTACTTAATTTACCCTGTGACATCCTTAGAGGTAACTGAGCTTGGAAGGCTAAATGAAGGCCACAATGGGGATAAGGTCTGATTCATTGATAATGGCACCACTTTGTAAAGCAAAATGGGGCCCTGGCAGGATAATCAGGGAGGAAAAGAAGTCCAAGGAAATGTCAGAACAAAAATCACTTGTGTGCTTTTGGAAGAATTATTGGAAGGTTCTTCATTAGAGGTAAAGACGCTCACCTCCAAGTCAAAAGGTTGAAAGTTCAATCCTACGCAGTGGCAGGTGTTCCTTTATCAGGATGCAAAAATAAAATATTTGCTGGGAACTCCATATAGGCACCAGGAAGGGCATCTGGCCAGTAAATGCTCAGCTCCATTCAGTCGTCCCAACTATACCATGAAGCAAGGGATTGTAAAAAGGGGGGGGGGGGGAAGGAAGGTTCTTCATCCCCAAGATTCCCGAAGAAGGAGATCATAACATCACTCCTCTGTGGCCTTTACAGATTTAATATGACTATAGAATTGACATACACAAGCGCTTCGATCACGATGTGCTGGACTTTACTCAAATATTGAAGTATAGGTAGTCCTCAATTTACAACAGTTCATTTAGTGAGAGGTCAAAGTTACAACGGCATTGAAAAAAGTGATTGACTGTTCTTTACACTTACTGTCCTGCCCCCGTCAGAGTCTGGATCCGAGGGGGAAGATGAACAGCTGACAGAGAGCAGGAGAGTGGCTCCGTTGACTGCGGAAGAAACTGGGAAAGGGCAAAGTCAGGCTGGGCAGAGCAGGGAAGAGGTAGAACAAGGGAGAGGAGGTTCAGATGAAGACCAAGGCTCACCCGCTCCTCATTTTAGGATCAGAGGTGGTATTCAGCAGGTTCTGACCAGTTCTGGAGAACCAGTGGAGGAAATTTTGAGTAGTTCAGAGAACCAGCAAATACCTCCTCTGACTGGAGATTTTACAGTACCCTTCCCCTGCCACACCCACCAAGCCACGCCCACAGAGCCAGTAGTTAAAAAAAAAAAGAATCCCACCACTGCCTAGGATGCGCAGGGAAGAAAACAGAAGAGAACAATGTGGGTTGCGTGGCTTACGAGGAAGAAAAGGGCCTCAAGTCCCTTCACGAGGCGCACTTGGGGATGGAGTTTAAAGGACAGGCAGTTGGGAGGGGCATTTGTCAGGAACAAATGTGCTGAGAGTTTTAGCCTGCATCCCTGACATTCCTGCTGACTGAATTATTGCCGTGCTTCTGTGTGCTTATCTTGCCTTGCTGGAGTGATTGATTGCAGTCATTCTGCTTACAGTGTTTCGACTGGAGTATCTGCAGCCAGAGGCTGTTGCAGGTTCATGAGAGAGCTTTTCTCCAGGCCGGAGAATAACCGGGACTTTGGGGGCAAAGTTGGAGCAAATAAAGGGACTCATACATGTTCTCTGGCTGTGTTGCCTTTGTGCCACATCCCGGGTCATCACACAACCCTTGCAGCATCCCCATGGTCATGTGATCAAAATTCAGGTGCTTGGCAACTGACTCATACTTATGATGGTTGCAGTGTCCTGGGATCATGTGATCACCTTTTGTGACCTTCTAATAAACAACGTCAACGGGGAAGCCAGGTTCACTTAACAACGAACCTAACAATTGCAGTGTTTCACTAAACAACTGTGGCAAGAAAAGTCATAAAATGGGGCAAAACTCACTTAACAACTGCCTCACTTAACAACAGAAAATTTGCGTTCAATTCTGGTCATCAATTGAGGACTACCTGTAATGTTGGACAATGAAAGACAGCATTTTATATTGTCTGCAGAAAAGGAATGTCTAATAGAAAGATGCATGCAAGGAGAAGGGATCAGGCACAAAGCTAGCCTGAGTCACTACGCAACTACGAAGGGCCAGGGACAACCTTCCCCTTCCCCAAAGTTCCTTGGAACCTTATATAATTGTTCCCAAGAGTAGGCTATCAGATTGAAAAGATTCCTGTATTATAGGCGGAACATAATAAAGTAGTTTGCTTGAACTCAGCAAGCATGGGTCTGGTTGTTTACACCTGACAGTATCCTGCCAGGATCCCAACAGGTTGTCCAATTGGCAGCAGTTGGGAGGGGCATTGAATCTTAATTCAGTCTGTATAATAAAGTTGAAATTATCTGAGGACAATATAATTTTGACATTATTGCCTCTACTCAATGGAACCTTAATAACAATTGGGCACCCAGAGTGAACTTTCAAGGGAGCAGATTTTTTTTTCTGAAATATATTCCAGGAGCAACTGGTATCAGATGCAACTCCTCCTGGCTAAAGTTTCCAAGTCATATCCCAGCTTTTCACAAAGGAGCATCCCTTCAATGGTGTTGACATGTTGCAGAAAGGGTGAGCACGGAAATGTTTTGCGTAGTTTTATGTCTTGAAAATATCAGAGACAAAAATATCTCACCATATGTCCTGTGTAAATGCTTCAGTATGTGATTTCCAGTAAGCAGTTTTGATCACACTTTTATTTCCATTCATGAACAGGTTTTCTAGCCTACTGAACCACAGTATCTGACTATGAATAGATGGGACCGTGACAGGGGTGGGAGTCACATTTTTTAACAACCGGTTCTGTAGGCATGGCCAGGTGGGTGTGGCCATGTGACTGGGTGGGCGTGGTCTCTTTTTTTGCAGCACCCCTTCCCCAGTTTTTGGGCCTCCTGGGCCTAAGGGAAGTCTTGTGGGGGGCGTTTTTGCTCCCAGGAAGCTTCCTCGCGGCCCAGGAAGGCCAAAAATGGAAGGGAGCACAGTTCCCGCCGCACATCCCTCTTTGCCTCCTGGGCCTCCTGGGCGAAGTAGTAAGACAGCGAGGGGGATTTTGGCACAGCTGATCATCGGAACAGCTGATCGTCGGGAGTGGGGGAGAAATACTTTAAGGAGTGAGTGGGCGAAGGAGAATGCAGTCAGCAAACTCAGGCATGTGCGCGATATTGTGCATGCACAATAAGGACTGACTGGGCAGGGAGGGGAGGAGCAGGCAGACAGGGGCGGGGCCAGCCAGAGGCACAATTTGCCAGTTCTCCGAACTGCGCAGAATCATAAAAACTGGTTCTATAGAACTGGTCCAAACCGGTAGAATCCCACCTCTGGACCATGAAGTGTTCATTAATGATCTTGGGGCAGGAGAACAGTATGAATATGCAAGTTTGTGGATTCAGGATAGCAGAAAACAAACAAAGATTATTTGGGTTGCTTTCAATTGGGCCACTGGCCAGCCAAATGGCAAGCATAATTTCATTTGTGTACTGTAAGCATATAAAGTGATCTTGTGTACAAAGTTACTCAAGGACCATTTCTTAACATAAGGTGATTAATGTTTCAGGCTCTTAAACAATAGAAGACCCATCCTGGTAGGGGCCTACTGAGAACCACTGATAAGGTGCAAACCCTGATGGAGGTGGCATCTCAAGAAGATTGTTCATTACATTTCTTTTCTTTAGCTCTTCTTTGGGCTACTCCAAAAGAAATAACTTAAACTATTTGGTTATTATTATTTATTTGGTTTCGGGTATCTTGAAGCACAGCCTCTTGAAATAGAGCATATGCTACTTCTCCAAAATGTTCTAGTTTCCATTTCTGGCACCTCTAGAAAATTTGGAAAAGTTCCTGCTAAAATGTTGTAAAGCCACTGCAAGTCCATGGTCCTTTTTTGCATCCCACAGTAAACTACAAATTGGCCGACTATATTTTATCTTAGTCTATGGAGCAAATCCAGCTCACACACTTAGTTTAAGATCCAGTGAAAACCTGCAAAACTGGCTTCACTGAATCAACCATAATTAAGTTGCCAGTGAGTAAGGACATGCAAATTCCACCTGCTCATGTAGTTGGAGTGAGTTTATATACACATGATTGGAGTTACATAGCAACTATGAAGTTCTTTGCATTCCTTTTTTTAATCCATTCATATTTGAAGAAAAAGGGACACGGTGGCTCAGCGGCTAGGATGCTGAGCTTGTCAATCGGAAAGCTTGGCAGTTCGGCAGTTTGAATCCCTAGGACTGCATAACGGAGTGAGCTCCCATTACCTGTCCCAGCTTCTGCCAACCTAGCAGTTCGAAAACATGTAAAAATGCAAGTAGAAAAATAGGGGCCACCTTTGGTGGGAAGGTAACAGCATTCCATTCGCCTTTGCCATTTAGTCATGCCTGCCACATGACCATGGAGACGTCCTCAGACAACGCAGGCTCTTTGGCTTTGTAACAGAGATCAGTACCGCCCCTTAGAGCCAGAAACGACTAGCAAGTATATGCAACGGGAACATTTACCTTTATCTATACCGGAAGAGGGGAGAAGAATATTATTGGGGTAACAAAAAGAAGCAAAGAACTACTAGGTCTCTTGGAGCAGTTGTCACAACTGCAAAAAAAGCGTGTCTATCTGATATTGGGAGATCTTGATATGAGGCTGTGATTTTTACAGATCCCACTTAAAAGTCTATCCTAACAGGGAACATACTTGCTACAGCCTAACAATTTATCGGTTTTGCTTGGTTTGCTTTTAATCTTTTATTCTTGGCTTGGAGATTTTAGACCAGAGGCTTATTCAGAGGATAGGCCGGCACAGGCTCCTATATATGGGCTATATTTACACTTAATCCAATTACTAAATTAATTATTGCTTGAGTTCATCCAATACATGGGAAGCATCAAGTAACCAAACCAGTTGGGTTCCCAGAGTATCTTGGGCTATAGAGGGTGGAACGAAGATGAGCATGCTGTGAAAAGACACTTGTGAGGCCTTTGCCAGGCTTAATTGAGTGTGTTGTGTAAACTACAAGCACAGAAATGTGAAGAAGGAGACAACAGATTCAAAACACTGTAATAATTACCTCTCCTTAAAACCTGATGCAATTCCACTCTGGATTAAATGTGGCTTGTTTTCTGGGAGACTGAAACATGGAAGGAAGGAAGGAAGGAAAATGGAGCATACTGATGTGGTACTATACCCTATTTTTCTGAGTCTGGCCTTTTTCAGAACTGCTAGAATGAGGACATTATAAAGGCTGCTAATTGTTTCACTTCTAATAATTGCTGTGAACAGTCACTGCAGGAGAGAGAAAGACTTTCTAAAGACATAATAATAGAGAAGGGGTGGGGGTGGGGAAGAAGTCTGCCTCTGACATAGACATATTGGCCAAATACTGTTCTCTTCATGCTGTTTAAGCACCACAATGGATAACAAATAGCTATTAACATACAGCTCCCTGTCACTAGAGAAATGACTACTTTTGGAGGCCAGTCTGCCTTAGCTGTGAACAAAATGCATTATTTATCTCCATTAAAATCTTTCTCCCCCCTCTGGTTTCACTAGCCTTTTAAGCATGTGTGGCATGAGAGAGGCTTGTTCTATATTGTCCTTGCCTCCTTCAGCAATGTCATTAAGGGAAGGCTTGTAAAATAATCATAGTCTGTAGGTGTTTCTCCGGGAGATCCTCCTCAGAGAAATTCTTCATCACAATGCAATTTCAGAATCAGAATTTTATTTCCTGAAATGTTCCTTCCCCTGCACAGATGGTTTCGATATGCTTACCACACACTCAAACTGTGTCAGGATTTCTTTACACTTTCTTTTTAAGGAGGGTTTTCCATCTGCTTTCTTCTGGCAGGAGATGACTGCACTTATCTAGGTTACCAAGCAGAGCCTGGCTTAGTTATGTCATGGATGAGAGATTGTCACAAAACTCAGGGCCAAAAGGCTAATCTGGAAAGTGAAGAGAGGCAAAACATTGCCAAGAAAGCAGCACAGATGCAACCCAAAGTTGATCTTGACTTGAGGGAGCCTTGGCTTTTCCCTTTTTGGTCATCCCAAGGTTATGAAAATTTTATGGTGTATGTCTCTCCATCCCTCTGCAGTCTGCCTGGCATTCATAACGAGCCATGATGACATTAAATAATGACACATTCATCAGGATGTCATTCTGCAAATGATGCCATGATGCACTTATTTTATGTCATGATATTGGAGTCAAAGATGCAATTGGTTTAATTTACTACCTGCTCAATTCTCAGGAAATACCCTGACTGGCTGCCTATGTTCCCTGATCTTAAAAACCTTAGGAAAGGGGTTCCCATACAATGTGTTCTCTTGGGATTTGACTGAAGTGTTGGAAGCTGGCCAGGATGAAAAAGCAAATATTCCAGAGGTGGTATTCAGCAGGTTCTGACCAGCTCTGGAGAACCAGTAGTGGAAATTTTGAGTCATTTGGAGAACCGGCAAATCCTACTTCTGACTGGCCCCGCCCCCATTCTATTCTCTGCCTCCCGCGTCCCAGCTGATTGGCTGGGTCTTCTTTGGTTGCCCTGCACAGGAGAACGGAGCTGGAAAGCAGGTTTGTCGGGTGGGGAGGGAGTGGGGATTTTGCAGTAACCTTCCTCCTGGAGTGGGGTGGGAATGGAGATTTTATAGTATCCTTCCCCTACCACCCCCACCAAGCCACGCCCATCCAGCCATGCCATGCTCACCAAACCACGCCCACAGAACCGGTACTAAAAAAATTTGAATCCCACCATTGAAATATTCACCCACCTACTATAGATACATTGTACAAATAGCATCTGGGAGAATTCTGAAGGAACTAAATATTTTCTTGATTATTCTAGGGCAGTGGTTCCAACCTTTTTTTCGCCCCACACCCCTGAAGAAATTTCACTCGAACCTCGCACCCCCTGAAATAAATAATAAATAAAAATGCCAACATATAGCCAATATCCTATTATTTACCTGGACTTTTCTCGCACCCCCTGGAATATCATCTCGTACCCCCAGGGGGTGCGAGCACCCCAGTTGGGAACCCCTGTTCTAGGGTGTCTTGTCCAAGGAGAAGGAAACTCCGCCAATGTAAAACTTTGCCAATCTGAAGGGTCTTAATCTTTCCAATACCGTTTTTTTTAAATAATCCAAATCTAGAAGTGATTAACAGATCAGGCTGAGTCATGTTTTATCTTCTTAAAAGTCTGAGCTTGGTGAAATCCTCAACTCCCATCCATTCAACTCATAAGCTGTCTGTTAAATGAGTTACTGAGGTCTATTCACAAGGCACAGCTACCTGGAGTCTTCTGGATTATCTCAACAAAAATCTCCAGAGAGATTTTTTTTCCATCTGGATCAGTGGTGGTATTCAAAAAAATTTACTACCGGTTCTGTGGGCGTGGCTTGGTGGGCGTGGCTTGAAGAAGAATACTGTAAAATCCCCATTTCCACCCCACTCCAGGGGAAGGATACTGTAAAATCCCCATTCCCTCCCCACCCCACTAACCTGCTTTCCAGCTCCGTTCTTCTGTTCAGTGCAACAACAGACAGCTGATCAGCTGGGACTCGGGAGACAGAGAATAGATAGGGGTGGGGCCAACCAGAGGTGGTATTTACCAGTTCTCCGAACTACTCAAAATTTCTGCTACCGATTCTCCAGAACCTGTCAAAGCTGGCTGAATACCACCTCTGATCTGGATCCAACATCCAGTCATGATTCTCCCCATAAAAAACGATCCTGCTGCGAGTAGTATGTCAACTTGCCATTGCGTTCACCGGAAGTCGCTTATATCTCACATTGTCAATATTCACTCCATGTACAAAACTAGAATGGTCCACGGTGCTTTTATCACACATAAAAAATGCCTTGAGGGAGAATGTCATCCGCCATTGATTCTGTTTCTTCTCAACTCTGTGGAATCCTCTATTGTCTGCCAGGTAGTTAGTTTGATAGATTCCATTATAAATAAAGAAAAGAAAGGCACTCCCCGGCTTTGCATTTGATTGTATGCTGGAGCCCCGAGGCACAACGAAAATAGATGCTCTCCTTGGGAGAGAAGGCTATTGTCTTCAGCTGCATCCAACATCTGTAACAAGAAAGAAAAATAAAAGCTACATGTGCTGGTTGCCATCTTTCTGATAGCAAATATTTGGAAAGAGAGAGGGGGAGGAGAAGAAGAAGAAGAAAGATCATTTACAGAAAACAAACTACATCAAAGTGACAATGAGTGAAGAATGTGAATATTAGATGGCTAGCAGGAACCTCATCATTTTGTAGGTACAGCACTGGATGGCAATTCACCTGATGAAAGTTTAATATGTTTATGATTAAGCTTAAAGATTTGGGGCCATCATATTCCTGTAAAGACATAACTGGATGCTAGGAAGGTCTTTTCCAGAGGGACTTCCTCTCAATCCATTAAATTTATTTCAATAATGAGGGAAGATCAGGCCATTTATTCAAACTTTAGGGTGACAGTGATCATTATCCTTAAATGCATTGCACTGTTGAGTTGCATCATTCTGATGTGTCAGAGTTTAGAATTCTATTACCGGTGAGTTATTTTATTGATTGCATCTCATTCTCCAACTTACTGATAAATAAATTTCTTGCAGTAGAGAAATCCATAAATTTATTTCATGATGCATATAGGTAGCATGCACGGTCACTTCGACTAAAGGTATAAAACTCACTGCATTCTTTTTCCCTTACTAATTGTTGTGTTGTGCTTGATTATTGCAGTGTGTTCAGCGCTCAAGAATCATGCAGTTGAAATATGCTGTCAAGTACAGAAAATAAAGAAAATATTGGTGGCATAGGAAATTCAAAATAAATAGACAAAACATGATTTTTTTTAGCTTCCCAGTTTATTTTAGATTTTGTTTTCACCTAATGAGAAATCTTTCTTTCTCTAACATTTGCATCCCAATTTTTCTCTAGAGATCACATGCAATATTGAATTGTTGATGATCATCTCTTCATCCATGCGCATTTTTAAAAACAGACCCAATTTGATGTAGTAATTCAGACTAGAAACCTGGAGGCAGTGAGTTCTAATTCTCTTTTGAGCTTACCCATCATCATTGGTTGATCCTGGGCCAATCACTTCCTCTCAATCCAACCCACCTTACAGGCCAGTGGTTATGAGCAAAATAGGAGGAGGGACCATGAAGCGTCCCAACTTGGGTTATACAAAATAAAGAAAGGATATACATTTTAACTTAAAATGTTTACTGCAGTGTGTATTTTTGGAATAGGCAAGAATTCAGGTCTTATGAGTTTCTTTTAATCAATTTGCATTTGCTAGAGTGGATTCAAACATAATTTTTAATCCATAATTATCAAATAGATCAGAATTACACCAGCATTTCACTTTTCAGATGTTTCAAAAGCATTTGATAGAATGGAAAGGAGCTTTCTTTTAAAAGAATGTTACTGGAAATGAGATTTGGACACTAGTCCACTGATTAATTATAATTACTTTTATTCACCAGCTCAATATTAGCTCAACATATTAGACACAGACATTTTTCTGATAAATAAGGACACCTAAAGTGGATGCTCTCTTTCATCCTTCTTCAATCTTATTTAAGCATTTCTGACTAGAATATTAGGAGGAACAGAAATATTCAGTGTCTTAATGTAAAAGCAGAACATAATATAATTAATGATACACTCATTTTTCTTAAAAACCCAAATAGAGACATATTTCAATTGCTGTTTGAATTAAATTTCAAGCAGTAGCAGTTTGGAAATTATGTCCAATAAATCCTCAGCTGTACTAATGAATGTTGACAAAAATGGCAAGAAGATACAGAACTTCATATGAATCCAGAGGTTTTAGATATTTAGAGTAATTATTGTAAAGGGTTGTTATCAATTTTTTTGGGGGGGGGGGGGAATTATGGTTCTTTCTTGCATGAGATGAAAAAGAACTTAAATTATAGGAATAGTTTTCATTATCATTGCTTGGCAGATTAGCCGTGCTTAAAATGCTTAGAAATTCTATAAAGCTAGTTTTCTATCATGCACTAATAATTCCAATTCTGTGAACGCGGTGGCACAACTGCTTAATGATGCAGGAACTGCCAGCTAGAAATAGTCTGCACTCCAGTGGTTCGAGCCTGGCTCTTCAGGATGGGGTGAGCTCCCGCAACTTGCTCCCCGACTCCTGCCCACCCAGCAGTTCAAAAGTATGCAGTATTGCAAGTAGATAAATGGGTACCACTTCGGTGGGAAAAACCTAGCTGCATTTGGGTGTGTGGAGAGTGAAAGCTGACACTGGAACTAGCCGGACGTGAGTTAATGCAATACCAGATGAGTCAAAGTGAGACCAGCAGGGGAGTCTGGAAGAGCCAGCAACCCAACTGTCACTAGGCAGCTGGGGTAATATAGTTCACCCCCTGGGATGCACCAAAGGTAAGCACACAAGTGCTGAACACAACAAACTAGTAATTTAAGCTGTCAGGACTGCATTGTGTCTCTAGCATGTGTAGATTTCCCTGATATTGAATGCTATGAGCCATGGTGGCACAGACGTTAAAGTGCAGTACTGCAGGCTACTTCTGCTGACTGCCAGCTGACTGCAATTTGGCAGTTCAAATCTCACCAGGCTCAGGGTTGACTCAGCTTTCCATCCTTCCGAGGTGGGTAAAATGAGGATCCAAATTGTTGGGGGCAATATGCTGACTCTGTAAACCGGATAGAGAGGGCTGGAAAGCACTGTAAAGTGGTATATAAGTCTAAGTACTATTGCTATACACTAAAGAAATAAATAAATCCAATTCCCATTGTAAAAAAAAAAACCTTTGCCATTAATTCAAAATGCTAAACTAATTAGAACTAAGAAACTATACCATAAATTCAAGAGAGGCTGCTATCCCCAAAGACCCACATTTGTGAATCTGTGTCATGGTTTAAATCTGTCAGTCATCAAGCCACATATAATCTCCTGGTGAGAATGCAGAAAGGATACCACTCCTCAAACTGATATGAATGCTTTCTGTGCAGAGATTTCTAATATCAGCAATTCTATGAAGTTTGGGACCTTTCCTATCAATGGCTAGATAATAAAAAATAATAATAGATTATTTAGAAACTTAGGAAATAATGAATATATATTTCTTTTTTTCTTTTCTTTTTTTTGATACTATCTTTATAAAATTTTATTAAGGTAGACTTGGCATGATTTTATGATTTGTTATAAAATAAATTAAGTAAATTATAGTTATCTCGTTAAAGTATGAATTAATAAAATTATAGTCAAATGATTGTTTAATAATGACATCAGGTTATATAATTGTTGATTGATAGTATGAGCTATTATGTAATATAACTACAATGGAGACTACAAAATGGATGCACAAAAAAAAGTGGTAAACCAATCGATACACTGTCTGTAAATTCATGAAGGAGGATGATGTTTTTATGTTTTATGTTTTATGTATTTTTGTTCGTTGTTAAAGTCAATAAAACTTTTTTTCAAAAATACAACAATTCAAGTGGTAAATAATTAGTTAATTTGATTTAAGGTGTAGGTATCCACTAAAACTAGAATAACTGACCGTGGTAAGTACTCTGAACTGTATGCATACATTTAAGATTTTTTTCAGCCACGTCAATATGAAAATGAAAAAGAAAAACATTCTATGCAGACTAACACCAAAAAATAACTATCAATCCTTTGATGATAACAAATAGCATTCAAAGCACTGTGGAAATATAGTTTTCCCCCTTCAAAGCAATCTGAGTCAATGGGATTCTCCAGCATACCTTGAACCTGAAATTTTGTTAGTAATATCAACCTTTTAATAGAAATTGTGTGGAATTTCAGCATACACCCATCATGCATGGTTGAGATAACAGAGCCTTCAATTTCTACATTGAGTGTATAGCGCAGCATGTACACGTGAACAGAATTCATTGTACTCATTGTGAGTAGAACTACACTCATAGAGTGGAGAGAAGAGCAATAAAGTGGACTAGGGAAACTGGAGGACCAAACATATGAAGAATGGTTGTAGGACTTGGATATGTCTTGTTTAATGAAAAGAAGGGCTAGGGATGACATCATAGCAGTGTTCCAATATCTAGGGGGCTGCCACAAAGATGAAGAGGTGAACCTATTTCCCAAAGTCCCCAAAGGCAGGACAAGAAGCAATGGATGGGAACTGATCAAGGAGACAACCAACCTAGGACTAAGGAGGAATGTCCGGACGGTCAGAATAATTAATCATTGGAAGGGCTTGCTTTCAGAAGTTGTGAGGTTTTAAAGAAGAGAGTGGACAACCATTTGTCTGAAATGATTTAAGGTTTCTTCCTTGAGCAAGGGATTGTACTAGAACAGAGGTTGCCAACTGATGGTCCGCGGACCACTGGAGGTCTGCAGCACACCTGTATCTGCAACAGGGGTGATACCAGCAGCGGGTGGACATGCGTGTGAGGAGAGCAGGGAGGGAGGGTAGCATGTGGGAGATCGCAGCATCGGAGCCCTTCCCGGGTGTTCTCTGGCCTGCAAGGGGGTGGGGGTGGGGTAAAGGAACTTCTGAACTGGTGCTGGTGGTGGAATCTGATGTCCAGAGGCCGATGAGCCACATGCTGAAGATGAGATGGCTGGCGGGAAGGTGGGGCAATCCTGCAGTCTCCCTAGCAAACCTGTGTCGTGGCTCCTGCCTCCATGCATGGAGGAGGCCAAGTAGCAGCGGGAAGAGCGTGGACGTCCTGAGCCGCAGGAAGTGGCTGCCAGTGATGCCCTCAGGTGAAGATGTTGCGAGGGAGAGGCTCGACCCCTCCCCTCAGGAGCCGCTAACCGCTCACTGCCCCTCTGGGCACCCGCCAAGCCTCCTCCCACCGTGCTTCTCTTCCTTCTCGCCAGAAGTGCTCACACACCCAACGGGAAGGAGGAGGTTTTGCGGGTGCCAGAGGGGTGGTGAGTGCTTTGTGGCTCCCTGAGGGGAAGGGCCGAGCCCCCCCCCACAACATCTTCACCTGAGGGCCTTGCTGGCAGCTGCTCGGCCTCCTCGGTGTGTGGAGGCAGGAGGCAAGGCTAGTTCAGAGGTTCCTTTCCCCCCACCCCACCCCCTCATAGGCCAGGAAACACCCGGGAAGGACTCAGATGCTTCAATCTCCCATGCACTACCCTCCCCACCCGAGCGCATCAGTCCATCCAATGCTGGTATCATTCCTGTTGCCCCACCTCCCCACCCCCATCTGGTCTTCTGCACGTGGCTCATCAGAATTCCCACCACCCAGGACGAGTTCAGAGGTTCCTTTTCCCCCACCCCACCCCTGGGGACAGAGTGGGGGCAGAGAGAGAGAGAAAGTGAAAGAGGGAGAAAGGGAGAAAGAGAGAGGGAGGGGGGAAAGAGAGAGAGAGGTGAGAGAGAGAGAAAAAGAGAGATGAGAGATCCCGGTCTTTTGCTTTCTGTGGGAAACGGGTCCAAATGACTCTTGGACTATTTAAATTTGCAGAAGCAGGCAGCCAAACTAAGTGCCTGAAGGACCCCATCCCGTCAGTGGGAGTCCAGGAGCTTCAAGGGAGCGGCATGCTGGATTTATATTAGTGGTCCGCGGGATTTAAAATTATGCATTTGATGGTCCCTTGGGTCCAAAAGGTTGGCGACCTCTGTACTAAAAGATCTCCAAGGTCCCTTCCAACTCTGATATTCTGTGATTCATTAACAGAATCCAGAGACAAAGGGGCAGAAGGTCCATAATGACATGTATCCTCCGGGTGGAGAAAAGAAGATGGCCGAAGAAAACTTCCGTAGGAAGGAGGCTGAAAGGGGAACCTAGCAGAACAGAGGGGAAGAATCAGCGAACAAACTCGGTGATCAAGGGTTGGGTGGGAAGGGGCAAAGAATGTAGGCCACCAAAGCTGCACCTCAATAACAACCTCACTAGTGATTTGCCCAGTGGTGGCATTCAAATCATTGAACAAATAATCAAATAGGTTCTCTGCCCTCATTTCTTCCAACAAGCAGTTCACCAAACCGCTCAGGAAGTTAACAACCGGTTCTCCTTGAACGGGCGCGAACCGGCTGAATCCCACCACTGGATTTGCCAAATGATGCAAGAAATATGCAACCTTTTCAGTTCCTGATGTTTGTGATGTTCTTTCGGAAAGCACTGTATGCCAAACAGCTTTCCTAAATGCTTGTACTAATAAGAAATACTAGGAAGAATGTGCATTGTTCAGGTTCAGAAAGCAACAGGATTAAATGCATCACTCAACAGTCGTTTTAGAAGAGATCGTGGCTTTCCTTTCGCCACAGGCCTCATGCCAGAATAACTGTTTGTGCTCTTGGTCCTTTGCCACCATCTCTGAAGAAAAAAAGCCAACAAAAGGTTAAGTTAATCCCAACAATCACTCTTGAGAGAGAATAATTAACTACAAATGTAAAGGTGTTAAGAAAACCATCATGGCCTTTAAAAAAATAAGTCTCAGGATAAATATTACTTTACTTTTGCCAGTACTTCTTTGTCAAGCAGAAAACATCAGGCGTGCAATAATGTTTCAGCTAGTTATAATTTTTAACTGGTGAAGTGTAAAAGTGAATGGTTTCTCTTATTTGGGGGTGTTGCTTTGTTCCCTCTAGCAGGGGGAATAACCTAGCAGTCTATAACGAAAAGCCTTCTCCAACACCTTCTTGACATCTCTGTACTTATTAGTAACCCTCACTAAAAAAAAAAAAGGAAGGAATTGTTCCAAATTTTTACAAGGGCATGAAATGAACATTGGAATAGGAAAAACAAACCTATGCTTTTCACAGATTATTTGAGTTTATCTGTAAAGGCTGGAGATTCCGTGAAGATTATGTGCACAGAGGTTTTCCTGTGACCGATCACCAAGCTCAGTTCTGTTTATGCTTTATGCATCACAAGTGTTAAGTATGGTCGGTGGGTCCCATGAATAGACGAGGCTTGAGTAGTGAACAACAGCTCTTTATTAAACAGAATCTGAGACGAGGAACCCTAGTGGGAGGCAGCTCTTCTTATAGAGCTGGCCGCGGCTAGGCAGCCAATGATAACTCTTTGAGTTTGCCACGCTTGGTTTCAGCCAATCGCAGCAAACCCTGTATGAGCCAATCAGGAAAGTTCAAGCCATCCAATCACGATCTGGCTTTTCTAGACCAATAGGAATGCAGGGTTTCAAGCCTGCTAATACGGAACAACAAGGATGCTCGTTCAGTTTTTATAAGTATTGTTTTGTTTTTTCAAAACATTTTTCCTACAGGGAAGTAAAGTAGATGTTTTTCGAATGTCTTATGGAGATTCTCAGTCATCCAGGTCATAGTTGTCCCAAAGGTGCTTTTTCAAGAGGCAACTGGACTTTCTGGATTTTCTTTGAAGATGTTTTGCTTCTCATCCAAGAAGCTTCTTCAGCTCTGACTGACTTCACCACCAATCAGTCAGAGCTGAAGAAGCTTCTTGGATGAGAAGTGAAATGTCTTCAAAGAAAAACTAGAAAGTCCAGTTGCCTCTTGAAAAAGCACCTTGGGGACATCTTTTTCTAATGAATATACATGGTCGTGTGTATTTTCCTCTATGTAACTTAGTATGGTCTTTGAATTGTCACAAACATCTAAAACAAAAACTTTGGTAAATAACTGTATTTTGAATACTCCTGCAAAGCAGACATCTGGGATCTAGGGATGCTTAAACAGAATATTCTCTGAGGCCGGTGGTTAAAAAGTGTGAAATATAAATAAATGTAAAAAAAAAAAATCAAATCCCACTCTTAAAGAATATACTCCCAGTACTTTTCTAAAAAAAAAAAAAATAGATGCACAGAGAAAACCCACTGATCCTCCGTGTTTCCTGCAGTGCCAGAGTCTGAAGAAAGAAGCCGAAAGAAAGCATGTTTACTAAGCATGAATTTAACATACACTGAACTGTAGAGTGGCCAAAAAGTTGTAGAATAATAATCATTAAATACACCTCGTTTTGTTGCAGCTGTTTTTCTGACCCACAAAGCAGCAATATTATGCTTTTCTTTTAACCCAAAGGCAAATCTAAAGATGTTGTATATTTGCTACTACAAGTTCAATTTTAGAGTAATGCTGAAAACACAACCCTTAGCAAATATCGTATTCACAAATAACATTTAACTGCATATATTTTCACTTCTATATTTGCACAATGTTTCAAGGAAAATGCCATGCTTAAGTGAAGTCTTTCCTTGCTTTAAATATCACAAGCTGCTTGTTTTGAAAATACCAGTTTTTCTTAGCGTGATGTTGAGCACCATAATCTTTAAAAAATAACTTCCGACTATTTCCAAAAACTCCAGAGGACTATTCTTTGTGAGGCCTACTTCACACGCTTTTGACTCTAAAATCTTAGAGGGAACGGAAATAAATCAAAAAGTCCAAACAGGGAAATTATGATCAGGCCATTCCAATATACAGAAATCTAGTGTACAATAATTGAAACAGAAGCAATAGGAGCTGTGGTGGCAGAGTGGTTAAAATGTAGTAGTCCAGGATAACTCTGCTGATTGCCAGCAGTTCGATCTGGACCAGCTCAAGGTTGACTCAGATTGTCGGGGGCAATACACTGACTCTGTAAACTGCTTAGAGAGGGCTGTAAAGCACTGTGAAGTGGTATATCAGTCTACGTGCTATTGCTGTGGCTGTCTTGCATGTGACTTGTTTCTATATTGCTGCCGCCCAATTTTGATCTGAATTTTGATCACATTACCCCGTGAGGATGCTGCAACAGTTGTATGAAAAACAGTGATTAAGTCCCTTTTTTCAGATCACTAAATGTACCGTTGTAAGTTAAAGACTACCTGTAAACTGAAAGGGAATGCTGTAATGTAATGGAGTTGAGGGCTGAAGAACAGTAGCTGAGTTGGAACCTTAATCGCAATCTCTCAGTTTCATGGTGTTGACTGTCAAATACAATTATTGTTAGTAGCTATTATTAATTAATAATATTATTAATTAATATTATTTCTCAACTAGCCTCAAAATAAATGAGAAGCAAGATCTAGCACATGGTTAAAATGCTTATAAATGATCCTTGAAATGGCTATCTTTAAGTTTATGTTCTTACAACCTTACAGGCAGTTTTGTTGAGACAATTGTCTATGCTTCTGCCTCTTGACTGACGCTCTCTTTGACTTACTTAGATCCCATTATTGTAATATCTTCTGTTCTGTTGTATCATCAGCCTAAATCAAGTGGGAGGAATCTGTGGTCCTCCCGAATGCAGCTGAACTTTGACCTTCTCAAACCAGTCCCAACCAACAACATGGAAATTGAAACTTTCATTCATCATAATCTTTTGGTAACAGGTTGTTCATCTCTAATTGTTCTAATTGTAGCTCCAGCAATAAATCAAAGTGAAGCTTAATGTGAGTGGGTTGGATAACTTTTTTTCTTTTTTTGCATAAAAGGATTCATCTTGAAATAAAATTTAATTGCAAACGCATCTAATATTTGGATATGGAGGCAGGACAATTAAATGGGCTAGTATTCAGTTTCACCACATAAAAGAAAAAAACCACTTAAGGTTTCCTTTTTCTCCCTCTCTTTATTTTATAGATTGTCACAACAACCAGTTAAGATGGGTTCTGGATTTCCTCCAGCATCTGAAGAAGCTAAGAAATAAAATAGCAGCCAGATATTTACTTCATTACTTCTTCCAGTAACAGTTAAGAGAGAAAAAATTACTTTTTATCTAATGCATTCCTTATGAACTAATTTAATTGTTCCACATCTCGCTGGGCATTAAAAGCATCAGTTTCCTAACCTCTATTCTATTAGACTTCTTCGTCAACAATAGATGAAAAAATGCACCAGTCTCAAAGGTGCTTTTTTTTTTTAAAGGCAACTGGACTGTTTGTTTCCTTGAGGAAGAAGGACCAAACGTTCTTCTCATCCAAGAAGCTTGATCATCTTCATCAACGTGGGCATCATTAACTTCACCATTGTGAGCTTCTTGGAGGAGAAGCAAAATGTTTTTTTCTCAAGGAAAAAAAAAACAGTCCATTGCTTTTTGGTAAAAGCACCTTTAAGACAACTATCACCTGGATGACTGAGAATCTCCATAGACAAGAATGCACCTGATGACACAATTCAGCCTTCCTCAACCTAATGCTCACCAGATGCTTTTAAGACCTTAAAAATTCTCAGCCAGGGTAGCCAACATACCTAGTAGACGTCAGGGTAGTGAATACTTGCACAAGGAAATGATACCTGTCCCAAAGGTGGTATTCAGCAGGTTCTGACCAGTTCTGGAGAACCAGTAGCGGAAATTTTGAGTAGTTCGGAGAACCAGCAAATGCCACTTCTGACTGGCCCCACCCACATCTATTCTCCGCTTCCCGAGTCCCAGCTGATCGGCTGGGTCTTCTTTTGTTGCCCTGCACAGGAGAACGGAGCTGGAAAGCAGGTTAGTGGGGTGGGGAGGGAACGGAGATTTTACAGTATCCTTCCCCTGGAATGGGAAGGAATGGAGATGTGCAGTATCCTTCTCTGCCACGCCCAGCAAGCCACACCCACAGAACTAGTAGTAAAAAAATTGAATCCCACCACTGACCTGACCCCAGAAAACTGTGATAATCTTGGTCAGAACTTACTAGACACCATCTTGGAATTTTATCTAGTTTTCCCTCTGTTCAAGGCAAGTCAGTTTTGCTGCTGAAAAAAAAAATCCCACTTATTTGTGCTATTCAGAGGTGCTATTACTCAAAATTTCCGCTACCGGTTCTCCAGAACTGGTCAGAACCTGCTGAACACCACCTCTGGGACAGGTATCATTTATCTACATCTTTGCAATCTCCATGCAAGTTCTAATATTGGTAACCCGAAAGTAGCAAAGGACTTTGTTCCATTTCCTATATGAGATCTTGAAAGTTATCATGTTCCCGTCCTTAAATGTTTGCCCTGCAGGTTAAATGTTCTCCACATTTTTATTTATTTTTGATAAGGCTGCAATTTCTATGCTGATCTTTAACAATGAGGTGGGTAGTCATCGAATTAAGACCACAAGGGAGCCTAGAATTTCAGTTGTAAGTTGTTGCCGGCCTAAGTGAGGCACCACATGACCAGATTTGATTTTATGATCACTTTTATGACGGCCATAAATAAATTAATCACTGGTGCAGTGGTCAGAGTGCAGTACTGCAGGCTACTTCTGCTGACTACCGGCTGACTGCAATTTGGCAGCTCAAATCTCACTAGGCTCAAGGTTGACTCAGCCTTCCATCCTTCCGAGGTGAGTAACATGAGGACCCAGATTGTTGGGTGCAGCGGGGATCAGAACGGGCCGAAAATGGGGTGCAGGGAGGCCAAAAATGCGGCATGCAGAGGCTGAAAATGGGATGCAAAGGGTGAAAATGGGGCAGCAATAGGCGATGGCAATCCCCGAAACCTGAAACAGCTGGGAAGTCATCCTACCGACAATCAGCTGTTTGTGCTAATCAAGCTGGGCTGAAACTGAGACAGGCTGTTTTCTGCAAGGAGGCAAATTGCTGGGAGGCAGCAACTGAAGAGTGGGGACCAGCGGGTACGTGGGGCTTTGGCAACATTCACTGTATAAGAGGCACAGACATTTCCACCTACTTTTGGGGTTGGAAAAAGGGTGTCTTATACTCCAAAAAATACGGTAAATTAGTAACACGGTTGTTAAGTGAATCTGGCTTCCCCACTGACTTTGCTTGTCAGAAGGTCACAAAAGGTGATTACATGACCCCAGGATATTGCAACCATCATAAATATGAAGCAGCTGTCACATGACCATGGGGATGCTGCAATGGTCACAAGTGTGAAAAATGGTCATAAATCACTTTTTTTCCCATGCCATTGTAAGTCCGAATGGTCACTAAATGAACTGTTGTAAGTTGAGGGTTACTTGTACTTTTAATCCTGAACCAGAAGACCAGGAGGGATCACCCTCCCAGAAAACTAGGGATTATTTAGCACAATGTCATCTCTTCCTGAAGTTGTGGGTGCTCTGTCTTTGTACTGCTCCAGCCAAGAAATACAGATTGGCCCTTAGATACCTGGAAATTTCTACCTACAACACAGAAGGGCTGTGATGACCCAGGGTGGGATAAAAAATAAACACAGTCACAGAAAACAGGTGAAGCCCCTTTTATTCCTTCACTTTGCTTCCAAGCTCCAAATATCCTTGACTGGAGACAAAAAACCTCCCCCACAGGCAGTTACAAGAAGGAGGAAATGACGTTTAAATTATAAAGAGTAAAAAACAACACAAACCAAGCAAGATAAGGGCTTGAAGATGTCCACAGGTATCAGAACACACACTGGAAAGGACACCAACTCAGAGAGAAACAATAAACTAGAGATATTTCCACGCTTTATTTCCAGCACTCGCCCATATGCATGTCCGTCCTCTTATCCAGTTCTCACACCTGCAGCCCATGAAGAGGATCAAGGCCCTCTCCTCCCCAGTAGACCACGTCTCTCCCTTATCCTCTCCTCCCTGCGTGCCCTAGGATGGAGAGGGGATGAGCCTGGGTCCTCCTCTGACTGCCCAGCCTCCTCCACAACCTCCAGCGCCACACTTCCACTCTCTGTTGGCTGTTCCTCCTCTCCCTCAGAGTCGGTCTCCACCAGGGACATGATAAGGTCTAATTCGAAGATAAGCTTACCATATGGGACATTCATGTTTTTCTTGTTTTGTGATGGACTATTTTTCATGCATCTGGGAAGGTGCTCAGGAACATACGAACCAACGGATCATTACAAAGATCTCCGTTCACGTGCTTGACATGGTCCACAGATGCAAGAGATGCTGGATGTTTTCATGTTAAGATACACTGAGTTCTGCTGTCTCTTTTTGAAACTACAAAGAACCTACAAACTGGCCAAGGAGAATGGAGGAGAAAGAAGCAGTGCAGTTAATAATGTGAGCGGGGACAGGAAATCATGAAATAACAAGGCCTTGGTTTCTAGGATTAGATACTGGGAGGAAAAAGGAAATCTCTAGGTTTGTTTTTTTTAAAAATAAATCCACTGCTTGAGTTATTTTTCCTGCAAAAAGATTACTTCTCTACCACTCAGTATTCCTTGCCATCTTTTGTATTATCCATCATGACCACTTGAAGGTCTTCAAAGAGATAGAAGCTGCAGCAGTGGCACTGTCAGATTCCTGGACAATGGATGCTGCTCTCGCCAGGCTGTGTGTGCAGAGAAGTGGAAAATAATAGGATTGCAAGGTTAACTAATGATTTTCTTCAAAGTTGCCATCTAACTTCTTGAGGTGAACTGGTTATTGTGGGATGTGCTACATGTCCCTAATAACTGTGTAGGATTTCCATCTTTTCAGTGGTGGGATTCAAAAAAATTTACTACCATTTCTGTGGGCGTGGCTTGGTGGGCGTGGCAGTGGAAGGATACAGTAAAATCTCCATTCCCTTCACACCCCATTAACCTGCTTTCCAGCTCCATTCTCCTGTGCAAGGCAACAAAAGAAGACCCGGCCAATCATCTGGGACTCGGGAGGCAGAGAACAGATGGGGGTGGGGCCAGTCAGAGGTGATATTCTGAACTACTCAAATTTTCCGCTACCGGTTCTCCAGAACTGGTCAGAACCTGCTAAATACCACCTCTGATCTACAGAGACATGGCATTTCTGATTCTTGGGCTCATAAATATTTGCCAGTTCTCTGAACTACTCAAAATTTCCACTACCAGTTCTCAAGAACTGGTCAGAACTGCTGAACACCACCTCTGCATCTTTTGCAATAAAAGAGAATATATGCAACTCAGTAGTGAACTGTGAATGAAGTCCTTTGTACTCTTAGAGCTTGGTTGTTTTCTTGAAGACATTTCATTACCCAATTAGGTAGCACCATCAGCACAAATGTTAATATAACTACTGTATATTAACAGGGAGCAAACCCCACACTCACCCAAGCTGATGGTGTAACCTAGTTGGGTAATGAAACATCTCCAAGCAAACAACCAAGCTCAGAGTGCACCAAGGGCTTTCATTATTTGGCTCCCCTAGGATTTATTATTTTTAAAATAATAAGGATATATTCCTTGCAATACAAAAATAAAAGCAATTCCCCAGAAGATGTGGGAATAGATGCCAATTTAGCACAGTCAATCATGGGGTGCAGCCTCCCACCACTTCCTCATAAGTCTGAATGATTCATATTTTAGTCAGCTTTGAGCCAGGTAAGCAACTGCCCTTTAAATTTTCTTTTAATAGATTCTATCCCATTTCTCGGTGCATATTAGAAACAATTAAAAATTAACATTAAATTAGACAGCTTTTTTTTTTCAGTAAAAACATTTCACTCTGTTCCCGTCCTACTTCTTTTCATGCGGAGGAGGTAAATTTTGATTTCTATTTCAAAGGAGGGGACAGTGCGCAAAGATTTTCAGCCTCCAATATTCCCTGCTTGTGGGCATTTTATCAGCACCTTAACACTCCTTGTGTGAGGGAAAAGCACCTTTTTTTTTTTAAATGGAGAAATGATAAGCATTGACATAACTCAGGACAACAGTAACTGTGAGAGGAACCTTGGAGTCTTAGTGAACAACCAGCTAAATGAGCCACCAGTCTGCAGAAGCAGCCAAAAAAGCTAATGCAATCCTAAATTGTATTAACAAAGGGATAGAATCAAGATCAAGTGAGGTACTAATACCACTCTATAAAGCCTTAGTAAGACCACACCTAGAGTACTGCATCCAGTTTTGGTCACTGCATTATAAAAAAGATGTTGAGACTCTAGAAAAAGTACAAAGAAGAGCAACCAGGATGATTAGGGGACTGGGGACTTAAACATATGGAAGAACGGTTACAGGAATTGGGCATGGCAGGTCTAATGAAGGACCAGGGGAGACGTGGCAGGGGTCTTCCAATATCTGAAGGGCTGCCACATAGAGGAAGGGATCAAGCTATTTTCTAAAGTGCCTGTAGGCCAGACAAGGAACAATGGATGGAAACTGAACAAGGAGAGATTTAACCTGGAAATAAGGAGAAACTTTCTGACAGTGAGAACAATCAACCAATGGAACAGAAGTTGCCCTCGGAAGTTGTGGAAGCATCATCACTTGAGACTTTCAAGAAGAGATTGGACTTCCATTTGTCAGAAATGGTGTAGGGTCTCCTGCTTGGGCAGGGTGTTGGACTAGATGACCTACAAGGTCCCTTCCAACTCTGATTATCTGTTAATCTGTTAGCTATTTGCTTCCATTGAAAATTCGTTTATTGGACAAATTTTAGTGTGAACTGAAGTAGATAAATTATTTCAGGGAATCCATAAAAACAGCATTACAACCAGGACCTGTGTTACTTCATTCTAAACAAATGCAGGGTTTTTTAAAAAAAAAAAACCAAAAAACCAAACTGGAATAGGCAAACCTCTCAATCTGCATCCATCTTGCCTTTCATAGCACAGCAGGTGATGGAAGAGAGAGAGGACCATGGGTTGTAATTGCTATAAAGGTAGTGATGTTGAATCTTCTTTATTATCAGGCTGCCCAGATGTAAAGGGAATCCATAATATTTATAATGTGTCATCTGTTATCATAAGCAGCTTGACGTGATGGATGGGAGACAGATTCAAAGGTGTCAATTAAGAGGAAAGCGCCGTACAATATTTTTTCTTTTCTTTTCCCCTTGCATTGCAGATTCTCTCTTCCAATCCACGAGCATTGGGCAAAAAAAGGGTCCTTTGTCATATTTTAACTTATTATTCCTCAATGAACTCTTTTTGCTATCTAAAGAGACCATCCTGAAATCAACCGGTGCTTTATTTAAAGTGACATATCGGCTTAAAGGGAAATGACCGGTATTTAAATATCAGGTAGGCTACAATAGGGGGAAAAACACTTTCAATTATGTTTCCATTTGATGACTTTTACAAAGTCTAGCCCATGCAATTAGCAGCTTTCTCTCCCATGGTTATTCCCTAACCGTAAAGGTATACAGCAGTAGTGGGATTCGAATTTTTTTACTACGGGTTCTGTGGGTGTGGCTTGGTGGGCGTGGTGTGGTGTGGCTTGGTGGGCGTGGCTTGGTGGGGGTGGCATGGGAAGGATACTGCAAAATCTCCATTCCTTCCCCACCCCACTAACCTGCTTTCCAGCTCCATTCTCCTGTGCAAGGCAACAAAAAAAGACCCAGCCAATCATCTGGGACTCGGGAGGCAGAGAATAGATGGAGGCAGGGCCAGTCAGAGGTGATATTCTGAACTATTCAAATTTTCCGCTACCGGTTCTCCAGAACTGGTCAGAACCTGCTGAATGCCACCTCTGATCTACAGAGACGTGGCATTTCTGATGCTTGGGCTAATCAGTAGCCTTCATAATCAATTACTAATTCTATTTCACCAGGCAGCTTTGGCAGTTTTCTAATGACTTCACCATACAACCATTTGATCTGTGGTTTTGAGAGGCTGCCCCAAAGAGGAGTGGGGTCAATTTATTTTCCAAAGCACCAGAGGGTAGGACAAGAAACAATGGATGGAAAGTCATCAAGGGGTGAAGCAACCTGGAATTGAGGAGAAACTTTTTAATAGTGAGGGCAATTAACCGGTGGAACGGCTTGCCTTCAGAAGTTGTGGGTGTCTCATCACTGGAGGTTTTTAAGGGACTGGACAGTCACTTGTCTGAAATAGTATAGCATTCCATTTCATTGAGGGCCACATCAGGGTTGTATTTGACCTCAGGGGGGCAGGGGGGCCAAGGGGCTTGATGTCACTTGTGTCAGGGGCACCTATGGTGGCCAGAGCACTCTGCCACCAAAAATGGGCTCCCGAGCTCCGTTTTTGCTGGTAGAAGCACCGCGGGCTTGTCCTTCATGGTTTCCAGGGTGGTCCTGCTGCGAGACAGATCTAAACACCCCATGTGGGCCAGATTCAGCCCGCAGGCCTTGAGTGTGACACCCCTTTGGTATGTTTGAGCAGTGGGGTGGACTACAAGACCTCCAAGGTCCCTTTCACCTCTTTTCTGAGCCTGAGTATGATTCATTAGATCTGTGGTGAGGCGTGGGTTGCCTGCCTCCATGCCATAGGCAATCTGAATATGTTCCTCCCACTCCCACCAAAAGAGGAAATCTCATTGCTTCATCATCACCCACTTTGCAGATTGGTGCACGTACAAATTAAGATCAGAAATGTGAGCAATTATCAAACAAAATGGCAGAGACACGAAACCACATCGATTGGAGGGAACCCTCTCATCACTCTGAACCCTTCGTGAGTTTCCCTAGAAAGGAAAAAATGTGCAGGTTTTGTAAATTATGCAATTTCCCCAAAAGCAACAAACCTTAACTGAAGAGGCTACTAGCACTGCCTCACTGGCACCTAATAGAATATATGAATTCAGGGCCTTATCAGACACACTGAATGCCTTCTTGGAAATTCCATATGCAAAAATGAGCTAAGCCTAAGTGCTAGAGACTTTAAACCATCATTTAGCACACAAAAGTGTTATGTCCCTGGAACTTGCCAAAGTTCCCACCCAGGTCCGTGCA
>NW_020769369.1:2745759-2778878 GCF_900518735.1 Pseudonaja textilis
GGTCAGCCGCTGTTCGTTGGAAGCCTGCTCCCAGCAGTGCTGACACGTTCAGTCCTTTATTCCCTTGAATAAAGTCTTGTTGCATTCATGCCCTGGTCTAGCCTCTCATTGCTCAATCTACAACAAAAAGTTTCCAGAAGACTGTCATGCAAAAATCAGGTTATGATTTGATTCTTTTTTTTTTAACTTCATTAAAAGTTTGGCCAGTAATCAATTCAAATCTTATTATTGGGATGAGGAAGTAACTAAGCCCAGAGTGAAGAGAACTGAAAAATTCAAACATCTCCAGCATAAACAATGAATGCCATTTACAGATATATTGTAAGCTATGTGATAGTGAATTTTAAATAGCACTTTAAAAAAAAAAAAACAACCCATAGCGCTGGATCACATAGTTTTACTTCATCTAATTTATTGAGTGAAATGTAGAGGATTGTGGTATATTTTTCTGATAACTCAAGATATTAACATGGCTGGGAAGAATGGTCTTTAGAAATAAGAAGAAATCAATTCAATGGTATTGTTTATATGATGCATGCAGAAATCCCCAAATTAAGTTCATGGCATCTCCACAAAGGACTGGTGAGGGTCTTATCTGAAATCCTGAATAGTCACTGCTAATCGGGTTAGACTAGAACATTTTTCACATAAATCAAATGCAAACCTAAACAGACCGCATGGCTGAACTCAATATATGAAGAATGGCTGCAGGATCTGGCTAGTGTTTGGCTAGTCTAAAGAAAAGAAGAATTAGGGTAACACGATATTCCAGTATTTGATGGGCTGCCACAAAGAAGAAGGGGTCAAATTATTCTCCAAAGCAGGATAAAAAACAATGGTTGGAAACTAACCAAAGACAGAAGGAACCTGGAATTAAGGAGGCACTTCCTAACGGTGAGGACAATTAACCAGTGGAATAGCTAGCCTTCAGAAATCATGGGCACCCCATCACTGGAGGTTTTTAAGAAAAGATTGGACAGTCACTTATCCGAAATGGTATAGGGTCTCCTCCTTGAGCAAGGGAATGGACTAGAAGACCTCCAAAGTCCCTTCCAGCTCAATTCTATTCTAAATTCTATGACAGTGTTCTATGTTCCTAAAATGACATTCTTTGCCATTGTAAAAAAAATAAAAAAAAACTGAACTGTTTTTAAAATTACACATAGCTTCACTGCTCATTACCTGATGAAAGGCTGCAGCCCTAAGAAATTTTAATAAAAGGAATAGCATTTCTTAAGAGAGTCAGCCCATGGTTAATGACATCAAATTCTTTCATTAAACCAACATGCCCCCCTTGATTATTCTAGACTTCTTCAGCATAGCAGGTAATACATTGCAAGGAGCTGTGTTCAAAAACACTGGTTTCTCTGATTCATAGCAAAGAAGGAGATCAAGAGGAACGCCAGATTTATCCCATCTGTGATCTTAAGTAGTGAAAATCTGCTATATCTGTCTTTTACAGACACACACACGTGCAAGAGCAAATAGTTGGTGGAGAAAGATTTTGTTCAAGTCTGTCGTGAATCCCTCTGCCAGATCAGTGCCGAGAAGACTTGTTTTTAAAAAAATGCTTCTCTCTCTCTCTCTCTCTCTCTCTCCTTCTCTCTCGATGCCCTTTAAATTTCATTTAAGCCATTTCTTGCTTTGGACACATTACGAGAAGAGCTAGTTTTCTTAAGAAAATCTATAACGCTGGCAAAATGGAAAGAAAGAGAAGAGAAACCAGCAGATAGATGGTAGATGGATTCAATTACACCAGCAACCGGTTCAGGTGTTGAAATTGCTGAAAGGCCATGTTGGGGGAATAGATCATCCTGGAGAAGGTTTATCTGTGTAGTCATTAAGAATTGACACCAGCTTGATGGCGCGCAATCGATCAATCCCTATTGTACCTTGCTATTTCTCCAAGGGATATTGGCAACACCAAAGGGGAGTAATTTATTTTATCCCTGTGTCAATACAGTAAGATGTTATCGTGAGAAACAGTGACTAACCCGAGACTTCTATGAGAGATCAATAATTTGAATGAACTCAGATCCTTTAATGCTAGAACGGCTTAATCTTATGTTCAGAAACCAAAATAGAAGATGTCATTGGGAATAGAAAACAATGTTTGGGAAGAGAATCATGATTTAAAAAAATCTTAGACAATATGAATGAGCTGAGCTGATTCTAGCCCACTGAGCTGATTCTAGCCCACACAACCTGAAATCTACCAGTAGCTCTTTGCCTGATCTACAGTAGAACCCCAATAATTCTTGATTCCTAATTATCTAACAATAGAGCCAGGTTGTTCTAGTGCAGTGATAGCGAACATTTTTGTTGTGGTATGCTGACACCCACAATTCAATGTGCCCCGCCCCCTGTGCATGTGCATGCAACACCCCCACCCCGCCCCCTTACCTGCACTGCGCATGTGTGCACCTCCCAGCTGATTTTCAGTCCAGCTGATTTTGAGGCCGTTGTCACCTTCCTGGACACTCGAGAGAAGCCTCTGCAGCCACAGGAGGCCAAAAAACGGGCCTTCCGGAAATACCAGAAGTGCCCATTTTCAGCCTTCAGAGAGTCTTGGGAGCCCAGGGGAGGCCATTTTCTCCCTCCTGGGGGCTCAAGGAAAACCTATGCAGCCTTTGGAGGCCGAAAAACGGGCCCATTTTGGCACCTCTGGTATTTCCGGAAGGCCTGTTTTTCAGCCTCCCAAGGTTGCAGAGGCTTCTCTCAAGCCCCCAGTAGGGCGAAAATGTCCTCAAATGGGCCAAAGATCAGCTGGGAGCTCCACGCATGAGCAGTGCAGGTAAGTTTGGCTGGGCCTTGCGCGCCCACACAAATGGCTCTGCGTGCCACCAGTGACACATGTGCCATAGGTTTGCCATCACAGTTCTAGTGGTTAAAACACCAGGAGGCCATGAGTTCTAGACCCGTCTTATGCACAAAGCCAGTGATTGTTCCAATCACTCTGTCTCAGGCAATGGCAAACTACTTCCATAATCTTGGTGATAAAACTGCAGGATCTTTTGCGAGAAGTCGCCAGGTATCGATACTGACTCAAAAGCTCCCAATAGGGGTACAAATCTGACAGGGTTAAACGTTGAAAAATATTTTCCAGATTTGATCACAGGAAGTGAAGCATTAAAAGAAAACATGGAGAATGCACAGGTGTGAATGATATTATGAGCTCAGTATTCATATTGGAAACAAATTCCTGGATTGAGTATCTGTTCAGAAATATTCTGAATCATAATGCTTAATAGATCATGTCTACAGTGCAGCCAATATCTTCAGTTGGGTCCAATTAATTGACTTTTGGGTTACAGCCAAATCATCTTTTAAATCTTAATTCAACGTAATCCTAACCCCATACAAATTATACCCATTGTCCATTACAGCATGATACTGTTCCCTTGGGGAAAAAAAGTATAAGAACATAGTTCGGTCCATCCTATCTGCTTGACAATGTCACATTCACGGGCTATGTGTTTGGCCAAGAGATCTGCTTTTACTAATACTCTACACTTCCTTTCCTGTCTTCCTGTAAAGCCACAAGAGGCCTCTTTTAATGAAATCTCTCATAAAAACAACCGTTATGTTGCCTGGGGATTAAGTTGCATGGGAGTGAATTCCCAAGGCCATGAATGCATGGCATTGGAGGGGGTGGAGAGAAATCTATCACCATTTTTTTTGTTTTTACTTACACATGCCATCCAATACATACCTTGCTGAAGCTCCGAAGGTTTTTCAAACTTGGAAACTTTAAGATGTCTGGACTTCTGCTGGCTAGGGACTTCTGGCAATTGAAGTCCACGTGTCTTAAAGTTGCCAAGTTTGGTTTCATAGCTATTTACCCGTCCTGTGACAAGAATACAAAAGGCTTAATTTGACTTTTGATAGGAATATACACCAAGGAGAGTCCCAACCTAAAACTAAGGAGAAATTACCTCACAGTGAGAGGAAATCAATTGACCAGTGGAACAGGTCGCCTTCAGAAATAGTGGGACTTGTTTTATCAATGGTTAGAAAATAAAAACAGAAGTTATAAACATGGGGATACAAAAAGGACTAATGTTATAAAGAAGATTTGTTAAAGTAGGTAAGTTATTACTGTTGTTGTCGTTTTGTTGTTGTTGTTGAATTAATATCAATGTAATGAATATTATTGAAAACATTTTGATTATGATTTCCTTAAAATAATTGTATTCCAGACAACAGACTGTTTAATTGAATTTGATTTTTTTATGTGTTATATAAATAAAACAAATAAAAAAATGTGGGAAGGAGAAATAGTGAGTGCTCCATCACTGGAGGATTTTATGAAGAGATTAGACAACTCCTACTTGAGCAGGGGGTTGGACTAGAAGATCTCTAAAGTCCCTTTCAATTCTGTTATTCTGTATTCTGATCAACAGGAAGAGTTGGTCTCAGCAAAGTACCATACAAGGTACTCTCTCCTGTGATTATAATCCACTACTACTTTTGAAAACAGATCAAGTGCTGAAGGAAATTAGACTGCAGGCTATGTGGGCTTTCAATCACAGGATGACACGTGTGCACTGTAATCTGGAGATTAAATTTATGAGTTAGACATTTGGTTCTTGGAAGAATTAGTATTCTGCATTTTCATAATCAACTGAAAAGAAGGGAAAGCAATGAAACAAGTGGGGCATCTCAACATGCCCTGTTTTTGTTCACATGATGAGTCTCCACTCTCAAATTAAAACAATATTTCCTATCCCATCTCTGTCCCAAACAATTAGAAAGAATAAACCGGGGCATTTGTCTTTGAGATTTGCAATTGTTGGCACACAAAGGTTTAAAATACATAAAGAATAAAGTCCATTCATACTTCCCTAATGCTATATAAAAAAAATCAGTGCTTGAAAATAATGTATTTATTCAAAGTTGTCTCACTTTCTGGGAGGGGGTACTTGAGTAGTATTATTCCAAATATTAATCTCTCATCTGTTTGATTTATGACAAACCACAATTTGACCCTTTCCGTTTTCTTGCAGAAAATTATCTTCTGCCTTCTTGCCATCTGTTTCTCTCCATCCATGTTGCTCATATGAAGAAAGTACCTTTTTCTAGAAATGTTGTAAATATAATCCCCCGTATTTGATCAATCATAAATTACTCACCAATCCCAACCTTCTGCTGTTTCCTGTTATTGTGAGAACTGGATCTGGCAAAATCAAAAGCAAACAGAGACCAAACCATTGTTTGGTTTGGGTGTCCATCTTTTCTTTCCCCCGACCCAACAAAACGTGAGGGCTTTAGTCACTTATGCCACCCAGGAAGGAGAGGTGAGATACAAGAACCGGACCTTATTTCTACTAGAAATAAGGTTTTTTACACACGGCGGTTATTTGTTTTGTTCTATTTTGCTTTTCTTTTTTCGGCTTGCTTAGTTTTCCAATAAATGTAATTTATCAAAGAGATGCCTCCTTAATTATCACAGCTAGGGCTTCTTGTTCTGATATCAGCTGGGAGAAGTCTGCCAGGATTTTTTGATAAAGAAATGAATTATTTATTTATTTAAAATATTTATGTACTTTTTGCTACGCGCTCTCATTTTAATTCCTGAGATAATATCAACACAAGGGACAGAAATACACTGTTTTTTATCTCGTTTGTTGACAGTTTTTATTTTTCAGTTCATATTTCTGCATCCCTCCTCCCCAGAGTCTGTGGCTTCTTCCCAGTCACAGAAATAACCCACACTGTATATAGCCCTGCCTTCTCCATTCTTATCCCATAGCAACAATAACCTTGGGAGGTAGGCTGGGCGTGAGAGAAGGTGACTGTCCCAAAGTCATCCAGTCTATTTCTTGGGCTGAGGTTGACTTGTCCAAACCCAACATTTGAACAATTGTCTGAGAACCAGAGGGTTGTAAAATCCAAAGCTGAATATAGGAGACAGTGCTCGTCTCTGCTTCAAGGCCATTGAGCCAGCACTGTCCGAAGACATTTCCGCATTCATGTAGCCAGTATGACATCACAGAGGACTGTTACCTTCCCACCAAGGTGGTACCTATTTATCTACTTGCACCCTTTCAAACTTCTAGGTTGGCAGGAGCTGGGGTGAGGATGAGAGCTCGTGCCATCATGTGGCACTTGGGTCTCAAACCTGGTTTGCCAGCTTTCTAGCCGACAAGCTGAGCCACCGTGCCATCCCTCCAACACCATAACCAGTGCCATTTCTGTTCCATTCCAGGTCTGTAACCTGACTGAATAGGATCTAGATCCGTGATGGCGGACCAGTGGCACGCATGCCACAGGTGGCACACAGAACCCTCATTAAGGGCATGCCAGCCATCACCCCAACTCAGCTCCACCACACATGCGCGCATGCCTCCCGCCAGCCAGCTGGTCTTTGGGTCTCTGCTGTGCATGCACGGGGTTGGGGCCTTCCCTGATCTCTGCAGTTTGCCCCCCAGCATGCCTTACCTTTCTCCCCCCAGCACGGCCTAGTTTTCTCCAGCATTCCTGCCTCCGGTGCCTTCCCTGATCTCCGCAGTTTCTCTCCCCAGAGTGCCCTACCTTTCTCCTCAGGGGTGGGATTCAAATTTTTAACAACCGGTTCTATGGGCGTAACTTAGGTGGTGAGCGTGGCTTGGGGGGGTCATATGACTTGGGTGGGCGTGGCTTAGTTGTCATGTGATTGGCTGGGCATGGCCAACTGAATATCACTCACATCGAGGCACACATCTCCTTGCCTGGCCTCTCATGACTGTGGGGATGCTGCAACAGTCGTTAAGTGTGAAAAATGGTCATAAGTCATTTTTTTCAGTGCCATTGTAACTTTGAGTGGTCACTCCACACAAGCAAAGTACCAGCAAAAGAGGGGGAAAAAAACTCCAGAGATGTTCCTGAGACAGGAAGTCTAGTCCTGCCAAGAATGTAATAAGGGTTAACGGAGAGGCAGTTTCTATAAGCAACACTAGAATGTTTCCTTCCCGCCTTCCTTACAGGATTAGGCCAGTAATTTCTTCTAACAACTGGTTCTCCTAACTGCTTAGAATGTTAACAACCAGTTCTAGCGAATAGGTGCGAACTGGTAGAATCCCACCCCTGTTTCTCCTGCAGGTGCCTCTCCATGGCAGAAATGCAGGAGAAAGCTAGGGTGTGCTGGTGGGGGCGGGGGGGGACCTGAGGAGATTGTGGAAGGCACAGGCAGCAGAAATGCAGGAGAATGCTAGGGTGTGCTGTGGGGGGAGAACCTGTGGAGATTGCGATGTCCCCCCATTGCCCCCTTTTGGCCTGAAATGCCTCCTGCACCAACCTGGAAGCCAAAACAGGGGGCGGGGGCAGGATGCATGTGCAGAGGGGCACATGCGCAAGGAATGTACATGCATGCACGAGGCAGGGAGCATGCGTGGGGGCTGCTCATATTGCATTTTGGGTATTAGGGCACGCGCTTTGGGCACTCGGCACCAAAAGGTTAACCATCGCTGATCTAGATAATCTGTTTCATCCAGGATCCTCTAAAGATGTTGCTGAACCACCTTCCCAATCACCTTTTCCCCAAAAAGGGGAAGTTGGATATTGGATGAAAATTGTCCAGATTTGAGGGGGTCCGACAATGGCTGCTTGAGGAAGAGGCACGCCAAGTCCTCCTCAAGAGGTAAAGAAACAACCTCCTCAGTCAAAGCAGAATTAGCCACCACTAAGACCCATCTAAATGACACACACACCCCTCCCCCGGGCCAGGAGGGACGTGGATTGCTTCATGCCACAAAATGAGCATGCAGGGGAACACTGAAACAATAAAGGAATTCACAGGAGTTTTCTGCAAGCTATCTTTAAAAGAAGGATATTCTGGTTAGAGGAATGCATTTCAGTAAAGACCTCTCTAGATATTTCTAAAGGAAAATAACGAAATCTCATGAGGAGAGAGAGGGAGGGAGGGAGGGAGAGAGAGAGAGAGAAAAATAAGTGTGGGATCATGGAGCATACATGGAAGTGATGACAGTTATGAGAAATTAGTGCGCCCAATTAAAGACATATTAGGTAGTGTCAAAGAGGAAACATAAAAGAGTTGAAGGACTTTCCTCCCAACCACGTTAATGCGCTAGTTCCTCTAGTCCTTGAGTTAGCAGAAAATAAATCGTGCTGCCACAACTGCCAAGCCATAATGTGCTGTGTGATGAGGCTGCAACTGGTGATGATGCCCTTGCAGCTTCTAATGCAGGACACGTTAAGGATCACAACTGCCCCCTTTCCTTTGCTCCCGTTGCCCACAGGAGAAACAACCTCTAATCCGTGTCCTTAACATACGTCAGGGAGCTTTGACAGTTGTGAGCCGGTGACTGGGATGGAGGCTTCAGCTACCTTTCAAGTTGCCCGACCGATAGGTCACAAGCCTAGAGGTGATTCCTTTGCTGTCCTGACATTCAAGCTGTTTATCAACCCGAGGTTTCAGCATTTCTGAAAGGAGCTCTGGAGCTGATTCTTTTGGTGTTTGCTGTCATTGTGAAAGAACACTAAGAACATGTCAGAGAGTCATGGGCTAACATTGATGCAGATTATATGTGCATTGTAGGAATTTGCCCTTTCTAACATAATCTTTGTGATGACACGTAGGCAGGCCAAACCCAACAGTCCCTAAGAGAAATATTCTATTTTAATGTAATTCAGCAAATGCAGTGTGATCCTGGGACTCTATCTTAATGCCTTTTCATCATTCTCTTTCCAAAAGGTGAAACCTCTGCCTTGTTTTATTTTACCCTACCTCAACTGTAGCTTCAGCCCAAATTATTCAGAGCGCTCCAATTTTTTTGCTTGTATTGGCAACATCCCAGGGGTGGGATTCAAAATTTTGTACTACCAGATCTGTGGGTGTGGCTTGGTGGGCTTGGCACAGCTTGGTGGGCATGGCTTGGTGGGCGTGGCAGGGGAAGGATACGGCAAAATCTCCACACCCACCTGTTATGTCCTTGGGACTGGCTGAAGTCCCCAACCAAGTCCGTTCCTGTTGCGGGGGCGTTTGCAGCTCCCATTGGTTGGCTCCCTTCGACAGCCGGCTATAAAAGCCGGCTGCGGGGTTGAGCCAGCTGCTGTTCGCTGGGCATGTCTGCTAGTTAATTGGCAGACGCGACAGCCCTTTATTTAGTTGAATAAAGCCGTTTTTGTTATGCTCTGGTCTAGCCTCTATTTACTCGATCTACAACACTGGCGATGAGGATGGGATCGGAAGGCTAGCCAGAAGCATTTTGTTCAAAGAATGAGAGCCGCAGCCGTTTTGCTTACCGAGCCTCGGACTCAGACTCCTGTCATCGGGAAGTGAAAGTGCGAGCGTTAGAGCCGCTCGAGTTAGAATCGCCGCGGTTAGTGAAGGCCGGGCGCTGTCAGTGAGAGTCGTGAAGGTTAGAGCACCACGGCTAGTGAAAGTCGGGCGCTGAAGCCGCAGCCGCCCGCGCTCGCCAAAAAGGGCGCGAAAATACAAACGGCTGTCACCGAGCTGCAGTCGCTAGAGCAAGCTACGGCGCTGAGAGCCTCAGCCGCCACAATCACAAAAAGGGCACGAAATCTAATTGCTGTCACTAAGCTGAAGCCACTAAAGCGAAGTTACGGCGCTGAGAGCCTCAGCCGCCACAACCACAAACGGCGCGAAATTTGGATCGCTGTCAGTTACGGCGCTGTAGCCACAGCCGCCAAACGCTCGCAAAAGAGCATGAAAATACAAGCGCCTCATCGAAAGCTGAAGTCACTGAGCGAGCCTAGGGCGCTGCAGCCACAGCCGCCAACGCTCACGGTAGCGCATACAGGGCCAAGTACACCCAGAGAGATAGATCAGTCTACCAACAGACTGAAACTCCAAAATGAACACCAACCCAGCATTCCCGCCATTTAAGCCGGACGAGGAGAAGTGGGACTCTTATAGAAACCGCTTCAATCACTACATTGATGCCATCGGTCTGGCTGATGCTGCGGAGCACAGGAAGAAGTCCTACTTCCTCTGCTATTGTGGGGCCGCAGTCTTCGATACCGCCACAGCACTTTTCGCGCCACGGGAGATCAAGAACGTCCCATGGGCCGAGTTGTTGGAAACACTTTCCAACCATTACTCCCCTAAACTATCACAGATCGCTAGACGCTTTGCCTTTCGGACGAGGAAGCAAGCCGAGGGGGAATCTATCAATCAATACATGGCTGCCCTGAGGACAGCAGCTCTCCACTGCGAGTTCAAAAATTACTTGGACGACATGTTACTCGACCAACTCGTCTGCGGGGTCAAAGACTTAAGGCTCCAGAGGCGTTTGCTGGCCAGAAAAGATCTCAATCTCTCCCAAGCCGTTGAGGAAGCCTTAGCTACAGAACTAGCAACCCAGTCAGCCGCTGAGATCCAGGGCACCGTACCCAAACCCAGCTCTACCTCTGTACACTCTGAGGAGGCGGTGAGTGAGGATGACCCTACTGAACACTCGGATGTTCATCGTCTCAAACCATCGAGACAACCACAGGTAGGGACGAGGCATGGAAACAGCAATGGACCCAAGCACATTCTTTTGTGCCTATCCTGCGGAGGACCCCATTCCTGGACATCTTGCAGGTTCAGGAACGCTACCTGCAACAACTGCCATAAGAAAGGTCACATCGCCAGGGTCTGCCAGGCAGCACACAGTGTCCCCCAAAAGTCTTCTTCTTATTCTTCCCCTGGGCCCCAAAGGCAAGTAGAAAACTGTTACACGTGCTACCACGCTAACCACACTTTTCATACCTTTAATAAAATCACACTTTCTATCTATTTAGAAGGTAAGCCTTGCCGTATGGAGGTAGACACAGGGTCAGCGCTCTCAATCATCTCATGGAACACACTCAAGAAAATCCAGCCCAGTCTGTCGAGGAACCAACTTCAAAAGTGCCATCTCACCTTGAGGGACTATCAAGAAAAGAACATTCCAGTACTCGGCAAAGGCAAGTTCCTCGTTAAATTTAAAACCTTCAAAGGCCATTTGCCTTTAGTGGTTGTTGACGGTACCCTCCCTAGTCTTTTGGGGTTGGATTGGTTCCCCTCTCTCGGCCTTAGTATAACGGGAATCCATGCTGTCTCGGCTTCTGATACTGACTCCCTATTTTCAGACTACTCTGATGTATTCAGTAGTGAATTAGGATGTTACAATGGCACACCCATTTCTTTTTCAGTAGACCCCCAGGCAGTTCCCGTCCGTTTAAAACCACGTAGAGTACCTTTTGCCATACGCCCAAAACTGGACGCGGAACTGGACAAATTACTCAAGCAAGGGGTGATAGAACCCACGGATTTTGCCAAGTGGGAGACCCCTATTGTCACGCCTCTTAAGAAAGATGGCAGTTTAAGAATTTGTTCTGATTATAAGACCACAATTAACCGCTACCTACAGGTTAGCGCTTACCCAGTCCCAGTCATTCAGCACCTGTTGCACACATTCGAGCCTGGCACCATTTTCGCCAAATTGGACATGTCACAGGCATATCAACAGTTCCCTGTTGACAGTCAAACGGCCGACTTACAAACTATTGTTACTCACAGGGGGGCATTCAGGTGCACATGTCTCCAATTTGGCATAAGTGTTGCCCCAGGCATTTTTCAGTCATTAATGGAACAAATACTTCAGGGCCTCCCTGGCGTAGTCCCTTATTTTGATGACATATTGGTATCAGCCAGGGACAGAACCCAACTCTTCCAAAGAGTCAGAGCGGTATTAGACAAGTTCAGGCAGCATGGTCTCAAACTAAAAAGGGAGAAGTGTGCCATCGCCACTAAACAGGTGGACTTTCTTGGGTATAGAATAGATGCCTCTGGCATCCACCCGGTGGAATCTAAAGTCAAGGCAATCCACGAGGCACCCACTCCATCTACAAAATCTGAATTACAAGCTTTCCTGGGCTTATTAAATTTCTACGCATCGTTCCTACCCCACAAAGCATCAGTAGCTGAACCCTTGCACAGACTTCTAGACAAAAATACACCGTGGCACTGGGGACCCAAAGAAGATTATGCTTTTAAAGCAGTCAAATCTCTGCTCACCTCAGACGCTGTCCTAATACAATTCGACCAACACCTTCCTTTAGTCTTAGCCGCAGATGCATCCCCCTTCGGGATTGGAGCTGTCTTAAGCCACAGACTACCCAACGGCTCCGAGGCACCAATCGCCTTCTTTTCCAGAACCTTTGCAACAACCGAGCGTAATTACAGCCAAATTGATAAGGAGGCCCTAGCCGCAGTTGCTGCGGTAAAAAAATTTCACGAATTCCTTTTTGGTCACAAATTCGAGCTCATCACAGACCATAAGCCACTTTTGGGACTTCTGTCCAGGGACAAACAAACCCCCCAAGTATTGTCACCCAGGATGACGAGATGGACTTTGTTCCTGGCGGCTTATTCGTACAAACTCGTCCACCGCCCAGGAAAAACCCTAAGCCACGCCAATGCCCTCAGCCGCTGCCCTCTGCCAGCCCCTGTTGAGGACCCGGCCCCTGTCCACGCCATCTTCGATGTCAGCGAGCTCAACCTACCTGTCACCGCTGACGACATCGCCACTCACTCGAAGAAAGACAAAACAATCGCCCAGGTTCTGGACTGGGTAAGGAGGGGGTGGCTGGTCACTAACTTTGCAACTGAATTCACACCATTTAAAACTCGCCAGCAGGAGCTTTCTAGTTTACAGGGTTGCCTGTTGTGGGGTACCAGAGTCGTCATTCCAACCTCGCTTCGCACATCCGTCCTAAAAGCGCTGCACGAGGGCCACCCGGGTATCGTCCGGATGAAAGCGTTGGCTCGAAGTTACGTCTGGTGGCCCGGCATGGATGACGAGATCGTCAAGTGGGTAAGCTCTTGCCGACCCTGTCAGGAATCTAGGCCATCACCGCCAATCACCACACCAACTAAATGGGAGAGTGCCAACGCACCTTGGTCACGGCTTCACATTGACTTGGCCGGACCAATGCACGGCAAGACTTTCTTGGTGGTCGTGGATTCATATTCCAAGTGGATCGATGTGGCCCTACTTCCCACGACCACCACTCAAGCGGTTGCCAAAGCCCTGACCCGTTTATTTGTGACACACGGTCTACCGGACACCCTGGTTTCAGACAATGGCCCCCAATTTACATCAGCGGAGTTCAGCCGGTATGTCACCAACCTGGGCATCCGACACGTCCTCACGGCCCCTTTTCACCCTGCCAGAAACGGGTTGGCAGAGAGAGCTGTTAGGACAACGAAAGAGGCGTTGGCCAGGTTCAACCAAGAAGACTGGCATTCTAGACTCTCCTGTTTTCTCTTGAGCCAACACACGACTCCCTGTACGGTCACAAACAAGTCCCCGGCCGAACTCCTAATGGGTAGATGCCTAAGAACTGTGTTGGACAGGCTACACCCCCACTATTGCCCTGACACCCCTCTAGGTTCTGACAGTTTGGTCAGAGATTTTGTTTTGCAGGACCCAGTGTTTGTCAGAAACTATGCCAGGGATCCACTGTGGGTGCCGGGGAAGATCGTGGCCATCACCGGTCCGAGGTCTTATCGGGTCCAGTTGGGAGACGGTCGCGTCTGGCGGAGGCACCTGGACCAGATAAGGAAGCGACGGAGCGGTCACGCCAATGCAGAACCATGGACTCCGGTCAATCTCCAATTGCCCCACCAGAGCCCAATCGGGGACCGTCAGAGAGACCTGTCACCACCATCCGAACTGAGGAAATGGGCGGTAGACCGGGACTGCCCGCCAGAGTCTCCAACGTTGCTGACCAGCGAAGCCACCGGGTTGTTGGACAGAGACTATGTAACGATCCAACCCGAAGGCAGAGACTGTTCGCAGGTGCCTGATCAGGTTCCTGAGCAAACCCGCTCTCCGACACCCACCAGTCCAGGCTCCCCGAGCTCTGTGCCTCACAGTGACTCGCCTGAGTTACGTCGCTCCGGGTGCCAGCACAAACCACCGGCGTATCTAAAAGACTATACATGTTCGCATCTGGGGGGAAGGGGTGTTATGTCCTTGGGACTGGCTGAAGTCCCCAACCAAGTCCGTTCCTGTTGCGGGGGCGTTTGCAGCTCCCATTGGTTGGCTCCCTTCGACAGCCGGCTATAAAAGCCGGCTGCGGGGTTGAGCCAGCTGCTGTTCGCTGGGCATGTCTGCTAGTTAGTTGGCAGACGCGACAGCCCTTTATTTAGTTGAATAAAGCCGTTTTTGTTATGCTCTGGTCTAGCCTCTATTTACTCGATCTACAACACCACCCCACTCCAGGGGGAAAGTTACTGCATAATCCCATTCCATCCCCACTCCCCTAACCTGCTTTCCAGCTCTGTTCTCCTGTGCAGGGCAACCAAAGAAGATCCAGCCAATCAGCTGGGACTCGGGAGGCAGAGAAGAGATGGGGGCGGGGCCAGTCAGAAGTAATATTTGCCGGTTCTCCGAATGACTCAAAATTTCCGCCACCAGTTCTCCAAAACTGGTCAGAACCTGCTGAATACCACCTCTACAACATCCTGAAATGAAAGGAAGAGTAGACCAGAGAGGACACTAGTTTAAAAATGGAATAGCGGGGACAAGATTTTCTTTCACAATACAAAAGCACACAAAAAAAATCTCTTGTTTAGGTGAAAACCTTCTTCTCTTTCTGTGCACACAAACACACATGCACACACAAACACACAACTGGGTCAAGTGACCCGGTCATATTTTTCTTCTCTATTCTTTGCCTTTTGAAATTAGCATCTACAGTGGATCTTCAGTCGGCTTGAATGAGGAAAGTACTTTTCCCCATACAATGCCTAAGACTAACCTGTAAGATGCCAAAGCATAAGAACAGTGTGATGGATTGACTTAAATGCATGAGGCAAATCCTTAGCAAAGACGTCTGATAGTTTTTATAACTCAACAATTAGCACAACGGGATTTACTAAATAAGTTGCAAATTTGCAACTGCATTTGTAGCGCATGCTAAGCTTGGTAAAAATTTTGTTCATTATTATTTCGTTTGACTTTTGTGGCTTAATCTGCCAGGTGACTCCTGCTGAATCTGGGCTGTTTAGCTATGTTTACTTTTTAATGATCTATTTATGTATTTGCTTTATTATAGAATACATATAATTTATTATAGAATACAAATAATGGCTAAGTACAGTGGTGTTTATACAATAGAAACTGGAAGCTATTAACACTGCAATGATTAAAGTGAACTAAACTTTTCACAACAGAACATTTATGTCAATGTTAAATCTGATTTTTAAGAAATAATTGAACATACTTGCTTAAATTGTACAGCCAATACTAACTATGACATCTGCAACTTCTTTTTTAAATTTTTTTATTAAATATAAACATTAAAAACAGTGGACGTGGTGTTTCTTCTTTGACATATATTTCTGTCCAGTCCCTTTACAATTAGAAAGAAAAGTACATTTGTATACATATATACATTTTAATGCATCATGTTTTCCATTTTTCTTTTGTTCCTTTTTGTCACCTTCTCTACTTATTTAAGTTCTATGAACACCCTTTCATGTCCCTCCATTTATAAAATTTGCTCCATATTTTATAATATTCTAATTCATCTCGCTCTTTCAATTCTTTCAAGCTTATCCATTTCGGCGCAATGAAATATTTCCCAGTCAAGGCATCCTCACTTGGAATCTCTCTTGCTTTCCAGTTTTGGGCGATTGTTATTCTTGCTGCAATAATTACGTGTATAATTAAGTGGGTGTCAGCTTTGTTTATCTTTTCCCCCATTATTCCTAATAAAAACATCTCTGTGTACTTAATATTATACTTAATATTTAATATAATTAATACTTCATTTTAAGCCCTGTCATTTCCTCTAACCATGACCAGATTCTAGGCCAAAAATCCTGCACTTTCTTTCAGGATCACCATGTGTGATAGTAAGTGCCCTGGTCTTTCATGCATTGCCAGCAATTAGGAGATGACATCTGCGACTTCTTAATCTGTGTCATTTAGTTACGTTTAATGCATTGTGGAAGCCCCCCAAATAATGCATTAAACATAACTAAGTGTTAAACTTTAACCAGTGCGTGTACAATAGCAAACTATGGATGGATACAAACGCATTCACTAAAGGTGGACTTTCTTTGTATCTCCTGGTAAATCACTTTCGCTAGGTGAGGTTGCCATAAGACCTGACTGATGGAGGAAGCAGGATGCTATTAGCCATGAGTCCTTATCTCTTCTTACTGCTTTGGTTCATGCCTGGTTGTCTGTTGGGATCCTATGACTGGCCCTTCTCTTTCTTTGAAAGGAAAATCTCTGCTTCTGTGCCGCTTCAGGCTAGTTCCACCTCACCTCTTATCCATTTCCTTCCAACCTTTTATGTGGCCTCTTCTTCACTTTATTCCTCAACATGAGTCATCCTATTATTAACTTGTGACATCATTAGCTTCTGCTGTCACCAGAGCTGACAATTCAAAGGCCCCTGAGAGCTCTCGGCAAAGACACCATAAATGAGATCTCTTAATTAACACTTCCCTTAACTAAATAAATTAACTTTATGCTGCTGATAGGTCATCTTCGCTATCTGAGAATGGATGAACATTCTCTCCAGCTGTAAGTTTTTTTTCTGATCTGATTGGCACTTTCTTTTATTAGGAATTTATTGGGGGTTGGAGGGAGGTTGCGGGGATTGGCAAGGTTTTGAAAGTGGTAGTCAGAGTTAGTGAGCCATTTTGTGGATGAGGAATTCCCAGAGTCTTAAGTGATTGGGGCAGACTAAGATACTGTAAAATATATAAATAATCAATCTGTTTTACACAAACTAGGCACCAACTGGAATTCATGGTAGAATAAAACTGCCATCAGCTAGCACTCATCTTTCCCTGAATAAAAGTGGAATATATAAAATGTAGGAACTCAGGCACATTTGGGGGTAGAGGGGAGATGTTGTCCGGAAAGTTACAAATCTAGTGGTTAAGGCACCAGGCTAGAAACCAGGAGATTGTGAGCTTCAGTTCCACCTTAGAAATGGAAGATTGGTGGGTGACTTTGAGCCAGTCCTTCTCTCTTGGCAAAATCCACCTCACAGGGTTCTTGTTGTAGAGAAAACAAGAGGAAGGAGGAGTTAGTTTGATATGTTCACTGCCTTCAGTTATTTATAAAAATAATGATGATGGGATAAAAATCAATCAATCAGCCATAAAGAAATTTAACTAGGGAAAGACACATTGAAGTTTGCCTGCCCTGGGATTTCTTACTCATTGCTATTCAGAATTGAAAATAGGTCATTGTATACTAGGACTACTTTTACACAAAAAGCTTGTTTGTAAATAGCTCAACGTGGGCACATCTGCCCCAAAGTTGTTTTATGACTCGGTTCACTCTGAATTTAGCTTCTCATAAAAAGTGTACAATTGGATCGAAGCAAAAGATAATTGTAACCCAACATCTTATTCTCTAAAGAAGAGCAGGGAGATACTTTTAGGAAATGCACAAATATTGCACGAGGGGAAGAAACCTCTTTTGTTGTTTGACGCCCACCGACTAGATTTCAGAAATGTTCACGGACTCAAATATCTTCCACAAAGGTACAACCCTTGGGTGCCCATTGGAGACCAGGATTTAACCGTATTCAATAAATGTGTTCTACACGTGAATTTTTAAATTTCTTTTTCTGCACGAGCATCTTTGGTTCCCTTTTGGGGTCTTTTTAATATTATAAAAATCTTGGTAAATTTTAATATTATAAAAGTCATTGGGAGTCAGTCCTTCTTAAATATAATTAATAAACAAAGGATGAATGAGGTTTTTCTTCTGTTTTCATTTTCCCCTTTTTATTAGTGATTGATGATGATGAGAGAGAGAGATGATAGCTGTTTGTCCATTTTAGATTTCATAAACTATTTTACAATGCTTTTACATAGGAAGTGGTTAAAAGTTATTATTATGGTTCATCGCACAATCAACCAGATGTTTAGAGTAGATTTAGCATTTTTATCCACTTATCGAGTCCAGCTCAAGGACCAGATGTTGTTTGATGGTGTTAAAAATACTGCCACAAGATGTAATCCGTTCCAAGTAAAGCTGTCTTTTGCAATTAACTGGTGGTGATTTTTGTCACCAATGTTGATGGTGTTCAAGTAGTAGTCCAGATGCTTTGAAATTGCATCCTAGCCACCTATTACTGTTGCAGTATCTTTCCTCTTTTTTTTTTTTGCTCCAGTCATGCTTCTATTTGCAAGCTCCCTTATACTGTGTGGTTTTCTCCAGTTCTTTCTCTTCATTTCTGCTGTCTCCGGGTATCACAACACCCACTACCCAGATCTTTTTTGTCTTTCTTGTCAACAGTTGTTGTTAAATCTCGGGTGTGGTGTGGCAGATGTTTGTGTGCTTGAATTCTGAAGTCCCAGTGCAAACTATGAAATGGAAGGATAACACAACCATACATCAACTCAGAAACAACCAACAGATGGTTACAATCATGCAGCTTCACACTAGCACACTAAGGAATTAAACCCCTTCCAAAAAAAAAAAACTTAAGTAAACGAAAGACCCAGCAGCCCATGAAGAAGGAGAAAAAAAGAAATTCTTTATAACAGGGGTGTCATACTCAAGGCCCACAGACCGAATCCGGCCCATGATGTGGTTGGATCTTGCCCACAGGGCTGTCCTGGCCTAACCAACGCAAAAGAGGAAAGATCAGGTCAGTGTGGTTTCGGCCTGGTCTACCCAATGTGAAAAGGAAAAATGCCAGCAGTTTGGGGAATGGCATCAAGCTGGCCATGCTCACCCACCCAGTCAGCCATGCCTGCTTGGCCCCCCAAAGTCAACTACAGCCCTGATGTGGCCCTCAATGAAATTGAGTTTGACACCCCGGATCTACAAGATACAATGCAAGGACTGTGTCATGCCCCTGTTGGAATCTGATTCCAAGGGTGAGGGTGAGCAGCTGACAGGGAGTGGGAGTGTGGCTCCGGTGGCTGTGGAAGAAACTGGGGAAGAGCACAGTCCGACTGGGCAGAGCAGGGGAGAGATAGAGCAAGGCAGAGGGAATTCAGAAGGAGATCCAGGCCCACCCCCTCCTAGGGCACACAGGGAGGAACAGAGAAGGGAGCAACGTGAGTTGCATGGCTTACGGGGGAGGAAAGGGCCCTGATTCCCTTCATTAGCTGCACCTGGGAAAACGGTGTTTAAAAAGGCAAGCTATGCACAGCAAAGTTGCTGGAAGCAAACCGTGAGTTATCTTTGTTTGTCGAGGCTTATCTGGGTTCCTGGTGTCTTCCCAACTGTGTGTGTTTTGTTGGCTTTTGAAGTCTGCAATTCCTTATACTGTCCTGTCCAGTTAATTGCTGCAACATGGTTTGTGTGGATTTTTATTTACAGTTTATATGTATTTTGTTTTCAGACTGAATTTCCTTCATTTAAAGACAGTTCTTGGGAGAGTTTTTTTCTCCAGCCAAAGGGAACTGGACATTGGGGGCAAATTAAAGGAACTTTTCTTACTTATGTGACTGTGTTGCCTTTCTGCCATGCTCTGGGTCATCACAGACTGTAAGAACCACCATGTGGAACAGACAAGCAGAAGACTTGAAGAACGTATCCATGAGCACAACTAGAAGTCAGAAAACACAATGAAAACTCCTGAATGTCACATCACGTCGACAAACACAACCATAGATTCAACTGGGAAACTGTGAGAATCCTAGGGAATTCCTGAAAGTTTGGCATTCAAACAAATCGGCCAACCAAAGTTTAGAGGAAGCAACCTCATTAGGTTCACCAGGAACCTACCACAGATTACAGCCAGAGACGTTAACTAAGAAAATGTGCCGAGCACGTTAAAAGACAGAGAAGGTTGGGCAGTGGAAAGCAGAGCTAGCAAGCCAAGGGGGGTGATGTTTGGTCTTCTTTCACTTGGCTCTTCATAATGAAGGAGAGGCCTGCCTTGTGCTTAGACTCCAGGCCCTTGGTAAAGTTATTGTCCTTTTGGTCCCAAAGGTGCTTTTTCAGGAGGCAACTGGAGTTTGTTTTTTCTTTTGAAGATGTTTCGCTTCTCATCTAAGAAGCTTCTTCGGGATAGTGGAAAATGGAAGGATTTATAGTCCTTGCAGACAGGTCATTTGCATCCTTTTAGAGGGTCATTGAAGCACTTGGAGGTTTATCTGTGTCCTCAGGGACACCTGAGTAGTGCTCCTGGTTCCTGTAGTGTGCGATTTTTTCCCCTCTGGAAATCCATTCCTATTCCCACACCATTCAAAAGGTGTTCATCCCAAATTGTATAGCTAAAAGTCCCCGCTATCCTGTCAGAGCTGAAGAAGCTTCTTGAATGAGAAGCGAAATGTCTTCAAAGGAAAAAAAAAAAAAGAAAGGCCAGCTGCTTCCTGAAAAAGCACCTTTGGGACCACCATGACCTGGAGGACTGAGAATCTCTACAGACTTTTGTTGTCCCTTTGCACTTTCTACCAGGCACTATTACAGGTGAGACAGGTGAGTGCTCCCTCCTTTGCAGGGAGACTTGTGTCTGTGTGATCAGTTGCCCCTTGAGGGCAGTGAAAGATGCTGGATTGTTGTCCTCCTCTATGTGGCACTTGGGAAAAACCTGACCAGTATTTCATAGCATCCAGTCCAGACCTGGCTAGATAATGCACCTGCCTACAGTATAATACAGGGCTCTAGCATTGCAAACTTTTGGAGAGTGTCTTTACCTGAATCCATATCAAATTTAGCCAGAAGATCAATCAGGAATTAATTGAGGGATTTGTAACAAGCAACCAGAAATATACATGAAAGAGAAAGATAAGCAAAAGAGAGAAAAAAAATCAGAACGTTCTGCTCTGTATTTAAAAGATGAGAGAAACATAAAAGTGCATGGAATTCAATTTTATTTTTGCCTGGTGTATAATAAAACATAATAGGGATATACAAAACATTCAGAATGATGCTTCCCAAAATAAACTAGCACGTATATATGGAAGCATTGAAGTGGCTGAATGCACCCAATGAAAATGAATTCTAGAAGAATCAGGACTGACAAAGGGGAAATAGATGTGATAGATGATAGATAGATAGATATAGATGATAAATAGATAAAGATGAGATAGATAGATGATAGATAGATAGATAGATAGATAGATAGATAGATAGATAGATAGATAGATGAGAGAGAGAGGGAGGGAGGGAGAGAAAGAGAGAGAGAGGGAGAGAGAGAGAGAATTCAACTTTGGAATTTGCTGCCATGAGATATGGGATTAACTACCAGTTTTACTGGCTTCAAAAAAGAGTTGAACCAATTTATTGAAGTCATTATTACCAGCTATTACCCTTGATGGCTACCTGCTGAGAGACTAGTGGGCTTCCTTGTGTAGTTGCGTGGCTATCGTGAGAACAGACTGCTGGACTAAATGGGTCAGGGGTCCCCTCCAGCAGGGCACTATTTTATATATATATTTATGCCGTATGTCCCATTGACATTGCCTTCATCTCATCCCAGTCTCAAGAGTGAAATAAGCTTAAGTCATCCATTGGTCTACTGCTGTTTAATTTGTATGCAGCATTTTCTCTGTCAACTGTAAAAAGGATCAGGATGTATGCGATCTGACAGGTTTGTCACCCATTATTTTAGAGACATGCAGAGGGAAGAGGGCAGGGCAGATGATCAGCAGTGTGGACAGCACATTTAATGTCGGTCAGCAGAATATAAAAATCTTAGGTCTATTAGAAAGTTAACTCAGAAGAATGCCATGGATCTAGCATAATGGCAGTGAAAGCAGTTTTGAATGTGCATCAATTTAAAACCAAGAAATAAGTGGCCTCCATTGAAATGCCATGCCAACTATAAACCATGCAATTTTTTTTTAAATTGGGTGATTGATTTTAAATGGAATCCTTTCTGCAAACCAGTCAATGTTTTTTTTCCTTGTTGTTTTTCAAAGTAAGAGCCTGAGTCATGCCTTACTAAGCAGAAAAGTGGGAGGCATGAATTAAACGGAGAACTGGCAGCATCTAAGGCTGCAAAGTCTGCTGTTTATGAATAGCCTCAAGGAAGCGTAAGATGGTTGCGTATTTCCCGCCAGAGTTCCCTACTAGTAAATTAGGGTACAAATCTGGCCCACATTCAACATGTGGTTTAAGCCGATGCGATAATAAGCAAAGGGTTGCTTCACTGCAGCTCAATCGTGTCCTCCTTGTTTAATTGGAACTGAGAGAGTTATGATTTCTCTTAAAGCCCAAAATCCATGTTTGGATCAAAGTGCAGTGTTTATGGGAATTTATTCCTATTTTTTTTCTTCACGACTTTCCATGCCTTAATTAATGAATTGCTAATGGTAAACGGATGCACAATTTTTGTGACAGGGTGTGAGGAAAATCTATCACATGCCACCTTGTGCTGTTAACACAATCATACAGTAGTTCTATTGCCACAAAAGATGACATTATGTCTTGAACCTAGTCTGAATTCATTTTTCTCCACCACATCCTGTATTTTCCCATTTTTGACATTCTGGGACCTGGATTGTATGACTTTCAGGCACACATATTATTTCCAATCATTCTGAATTCTGAAAGAGATTATCCAACACATTCAAAAGGCACAAGCCGGAAAAAACTGAATTGGGGTGGGAATGCTAGACAACTTTTCCATAAGTCATTAATCTAACCATTTTTCATACCTACGGCCATTGCAGCACCCTCATAGTGACCTGATTAAAATTCAGACACTTGGAAACCAACATGTGTCCAGTGGTGGGATTCAAATAATTTAACAACCGGTTCTCTGCTCTAATGATTTGTTCCAACAACCAATTCACCAAACTGCTCAGAAAGCTAACAACAGATTCTCCCAAAGTGGTGCAAACTGGCTGAATCCCACTACTGCGTGTATCTACAAGCATTGCAGTGTCGTGGGGTCATGTGATCACCTTTTGTAACCTTCTGACAAGCATAGTCAATGGGGAAGCCGGATTCACTTAGCAACCCTGTTACTAATATAACAACTAATTCAGAGGTGATATTCAGCAGGTTCTGGCCAGTTCTGGAGAACCGTTAGCAGAAATTTTGAGTAGTTCAGAGAACTGGCAACTCCCACCTCTGACCGGCCCCACCCCCATCTATTCTCTGCCTCCCATTGAGTCCCAGCTGGTCGGCTGGGTCTTCTTTTGTTGGCTTGCAAAGGAGAATGGAGCTGGAAAGCAGGTTAGTGGGATGGGAGGGAATGGGGATTTTGCAGTATGCTTCCCCTGCCATGCCCACCAAGCCACACCCACCAGGCCATGCCCACAGAACCGGTAGTAAAAAAAAATTGAATCCCACCACTGAACTAACTCACTTAACAACTGTGGCAAGAAAGATCATAAACAGAAACAAAAGTCTCTTAACAACTGTCTTGCTTAGTGACAGAAACGTTGTACTCAGTTGTGATTGTAAGTTGAGGGTTACATTTAGGACTCTAGCAGCTTACTCCTAAATAAATACATACAGGATTTCCAAATGACCTTTTTCTCAACTCGTTACAAATAATGAAAGTCAAGGGGAGTTTTTCTTTTTTGCCTCCTCTACAATATTTCTTTTATTCTGGCCATACCTATTCTCAGTCGTCTCCATCTTAATGAAGGGACCTGCAGAGATGGTTTGGACAGTGGTGGGATTCAAATTTTTTTACTACCGGTTCTGCGGGTGTGGCTTTGTGGGTGTGGCAGGGGAAGGATACTGTAAAATCTCCAATCAGAGGTGGGATTTGCCGGTTCTCCGAACTACTCAACATTTCTGCTACCAGTTCTCCAGAACTGGTCAGAACCTGCTGAATAACCACCTCTGAGTTTGGGCAACGCACGTTCGTGTTAAATTAATATACTTCTGCTCAACTTGGGATAAAGAATTCCGAACATGAATCCGACATCCTAGCTTACTAAATTTTAATACCAAATTGTTCAATTAAAAAAAATAATTATCCCAGCCATCTGCTCTGCTCGATGAGACCGAAGCAAGAGCTGTGCACCTTTCACAGCCCGGTTTCAGTATTGTCCTGTTAAAGGCCTTTTGTTTTCCTGCCAAAAGAGGATAGAGAAACAGGAGGGGAGGGTTACACCTCAGGCTGGCCTCTTCATGTTCAAGCTGGCAAAATATTTTGCGTGGAGCACTAACCTCAGGCTCCAGAGAACAAGGGAGCCCGTTCTTGTCCATCAGCCCGCAGTCATGTGAAAAAGCCATGCTGGGTGGCCAGGTTTTTCTTCACACACTGCTTTTCTTGCCCGAATGCTGCTGAGCAGAGAAAAATGCCTCCAGAAAAAAAGGCAGAGGAACTGTGAACCATGAAGGCAAAGTCGGAATGGAGAAGTCAGCCACCTTCACACCAGCCCTGAATCTTCTCCACTTCCTTTCTAACATCTAATTTCGAGGTGTGTGGTTTTTTTTCTTTTCCCACCACTTCAAAACATCAGGGAGCATTTTTGTACGTGTAATTGTAAGAATTATGAAAGTAAATATAGTGCTGTGTGGCAAAGGAGTGATTTTAGGAAATGGTATGCAGCCATGATTACAATATTTATCCAGAAGGGAATGTCTGTAGCCCAGGATCAACTGTGGAGGCCTGGGTGCTCTCTGAGCTTGGTGGGTTGCTTGTAGACAAGGGGTGTCGAACTTGATTTCACTGAGGGCTGCAGCAGGATTGTGCTTGATCTTGGAGGGGGAGGGGGCGTGGCCAGGGTGGGTGTGGCCAGCTTGATGTCACTGCACTGGTGAGATTCAAACTATCGGTTCTGTGGGCCTGGCGTGGCTTGTTGGGCCTGGCTAGGTGGGCGTGGCAGGGGAAGGTTACTACAAAGCCCCATTCCCTCCAGCCTGCTTTCCAGTTCTGTTCTCCTGTGCAGGGCAACAAAAGAAGACCCAGCCGATCAGCTGGGACTCAATGGGAGGCAGAGAATAAATGGGGGCGGGGCCAGTCAGAGGTGGGATTTGCCGGTTCTCCAAACTACTCAAAATTTCTGCTACCGGTTCTCCAGAACTGGTCAGAATCGGCTGAATACCACCTCTGTGTCACTCATGTCGGAGTCGCCTGTTGGTGTCCCAAGCGCTCTGCCATTTTTGGCTGGTATGGCCTCCTGCAACCCTCTGCCAGTGAAAATGGAATGTGAGCTCCGTTTTCTCTGGCAGCGGAGCTGTGGGCCAATCCTTCGCTGGTTCCAGGGGCCAGATCTAAGCATCCTGCAGGCCGGATCCAGCCTTGAGTTTGATACCCCTGTTGTGGATGTTTCATTACTTGACTAGATCACAAATACCAGTGCTAGTAATTGTCAGGGTTTCTCCCTGTTTACATATGGTACAGAATAACATCTTTATTTCCATTCTTTCTTTATTTGTACCCTGCCTTTATTGTTTTTACAAATAACCCAAGACACCAAACATGTCCAACGCATGATTCTCCTTCTCCTATTTTCCCCACAACAACAACAGCCCTGTGAGGTGAGTTAGGATCTGAGAGAGTGACTGATTCAAAGTCGTCCAGCTGGTTTTCATGGCTAAGGCGGCGCTTGAACTCATGGTCTCCTTCTTTCTAGCCTATTGCCACTGGACCAACCTGGCTCTCAATTTGGTCTCACTCCGGATACCTCTTCTCAAAATATTATGATGTCCAAAAATCAATCCTTGACCAATTAATAATTTCTGCTGTGAAATTTGCATGTACCATTGAAATATAAAGCAGTTTTTGCCTTCCGAAAGGTAATTTTTACATGCAAAAGTTATGCAAAAATATTTGATTAAATAACTGATTCATGTACCCAGATATTAATCAAATCAGGTGTCTTTAGCTAGTGATACACCTAATTAATTCTTAATGTCTTGATGTAGTTCTAATTTCGGTCATAAACCTTAATAAGAAAAGATTATCCTGAAACAAACTCAGAATATTTAATTTTTATTTTAGGATGTATCTTAACCATTTATCATTACAATACAGAATGGTATACAGAATGCAACGTGTCTTGCTTTATGGCCTAAATAAAACAGATAAAGCAATAAAGCTTAGGCAGAAGACAAGAAGCTTTTCTGAAACCATCTAACCAACTAAAGCCATCCAGAGCTTTATTGTATATCTATCTTTTCAATAAACAAATAAAATTTTAGAAGTCATGGTCATCAAGTCAAAAGGATATACAAACAAAGAACCCAAAACAGCCCCAAAGAAACTTGAAAAGAGTCCAATGTCTAAATTTACAATAAGTTGCGAGTTGTTAAATCAATACTAAATTATCATAGCGTCTGCTAAGAGTGAGGTAGCTCAGTTCCACCTTGTTGAAAGCTTCAGATTTAAAGACAAAACTTTGAACATTAGAAGCCTTGATTAACCCTCTATTAACCCTCTACTGCAGAGGTCTCAAACACACGTTGTCACAGCAGGGTCATGTGACTTAGCGGGATTTTTTCCCCTTCGCTAAACCGGCCAGTGCATGATGCATCCAGCCCACGGGCCAGGAGTTTGACAGCCTTGCTCCCTATTCCATGACATGTCTGAAGAAGGAGGACTGGGTTGAAATCATTTCCCTAATGTTGACTGATTGTAATATTTACACACAAAATCTTCTTCTTGGCATCCATCCCTTTGATCCAGGTAATTGGTTGCATGATCAAGACCATAGAAAGCCTGATAAAAGTTCCATCATGAGGTTACAAGTGCATGTATTAAATTGACAAGGTTATCTCTCTGCAGAAAGACCACCAATAATAACTTACTGCACCTCTGTATGGTTTGCCAATTGCACAGTGGCAGATAGGACAGCACTCCAGAGAGTTAATGTCATTGCCCAGAAGATAATTGGTTGCCCTCTCCCCTCTTTGGAAGAGCTTTATATCTCCCGTTGCCTTAAAAAAGTTCAAAATATTCTCAAAGATCCATCTCATCCTGGGAACCCTTTTTTTGAACTATTACCATCTGGCAGACGGTACAGAATAATAAAAACAAGGACAAATAGGCTGAAAAACAGCTTCTATCCCAGGGCAGTAGCTCTGTATAGGGCAGTGTTGGTGCAGTGTCAGGGGTTTTCAATTCAATGTGTGGCATGTGAAGGAAGTGTGTTTGTGTTTATTTTCATGGTCATGATGTACACTGAAGATGGTGTTTGATTTCATTGTACGAGGTGCAATGACAATAAAGTAAAGTAAAGTAAACAATAACTAAAACTGGATGTACAATAAATGGTTATTCTCATAGAAGCTAGCTAGATCTTCACAGATATTAACACTTAAACAATGCAAGTGTGTTTTGGTTCAAGAGGAGTGCAATGTTGTTTAGGGATTGGGAACTTCACAACTATTTACCTACATCAGCTTATTCACCCCTGGACTGCTGTTGCATGGAAACATGAGTCAAGAGCAGCCACTGTTCAATCTGATTTAGATCTATCAAAAATCATCCTTGCAATTAGAAGAGAACTCCTGCAAAAAAAATAATAATACCTGGAATCTCCAATTCAAGAAACTGGGTCTAGAGAAGTCAATACCATCAAAGGCCACTGAGATAGATAGCCCCTATCTCTTTCCAAAAGAAGATACTTAATCAAGGAACCAAGATTGATTTTGCCCCAAATCCAGTCTGAATTCAGGTTGGAATGTGTGAAAATAATCAATTTCTTCCCAGAGCGGCTACAGTGAATTGCTAGAGTCTTCTACTGTCTAGTGTCACAGCTCAAAAAGTCTACTGTTATAGTTCAGAAATAAGTATTTGTTGCCACCATCTATTTTGTAATTGCAGCATCAAGGAGGACATTGCGTGCATAGCAACCCTGAATTTGTCCTGATGTCTAAGTAGAAATGGCATCTCTTTCAAAGCCTGCCCCAGAGAGACAGAAGTTGTCAGTTAACAAAAGATAATTTACATGGACCAGTGTGATCCTACTGAGTCACTTGACCTTGTCTCTTTATAATGAATGTTATTTTTCTCTTCCTAAAGTTTTCCCACAGGGTCTGCTTGGTTTTAATCAACCAAATGTTGGTCCATTTTTGGCAACAGGAATTGACTTACCAGCTTGTCACCCAAGCCTGACATCACAGAGCAAAAGTAGCCTACAGTCACCCATTTGACTTTCATGCCTAAGGTAGGACTAGAATTCAGAATCTCCAGATTTTGTTATGAACATAGATTAAGTTAGGCTGCGAAATCAGATGGCTGTAAACACATTTATATTTGCCCGCTTTCTCTTAGTGAGAACCGCTTTCTCACTAACACTGAGACCTAATTTAATAAATATTCCTAAAGTTTGCCTGACTATGGAGAATTAAAGAGTGTGTCTTTTTTCTTAGGATATTGCTTAGAACAGGATGGGGCAAAGCTTAAATCTCTTAGTAGTTTCAGTCTATCTGTGGGCATTCATGAGAGGAGACAAAGCTAAGATGGCAGCTACAATAGAACCCCCAACCCTTTTTCGATATACAATGCATGTAAAACAAGGTGTGGTGTCCCACAACTACATCCACCATGTTGATTTTTTTTTCGATTCCTTCACTGGACCTAAGTAGTACTATACAAACTTCACCATACATTTCTAAAGAAAGATGAGAAACAGGCTTAAGGTTAGTGATTAGCAATAATGAATACAGTCAAGCAAGCAAGCAAGAATTCACTCCCTTTGATAATCATCAAATTTATGATACATATATGAATCATAACGTATTAATAAATATTGACTTTCTACTTCATTGGTTCATACTGAAACTGCATCATACTGTATAAATCTCGTAAAGATGTTACACAAATCTGCATTCTCTTTTCTTGTAGCATGTTTCTGCTTGGGAAGACAAGATACAAAATTAGTAGCCTAGTTGTCCAGGACTATTGATTTTTCTTTCTGGTATCCAACTTCAGGATTGTAAGGGTTTGGAAAGCCTTGTCTACTCTGTAATATTTTTCATTTGAATCAGGGGTGGGATTCTACCAGTTTGCACCTATTTGCTAGAACCGATTGTTAACATTCTAAGCAGTTCGGAGAACAAGTTGTTAGAAGAAATTACTGGCCTAATCCTGTAAGGAAGGCAGAGGAAACATTCTGGTGTTGCTTACAGAGACTGCCTCTCCATTAACCCTTATTACATTCTTAGCAGGACTAGACTTCCTGTCTCAGGAACGTCTCTGGAGTTTTTTTCCCCTCCTTTGCTGGTACTTTGCTTGTGTGGAGTGACCATTCAAAGTTACAATGGCACTGAAATAAGTGGCTTATGACCATTTTTCACACTTAACGACTGTTGCAACATCCCCACAGTCATGAGAGGCCAGGCGAGGAGATGCATGCCTCGATGTGAGTGATATTGAGTTGGCCACACCCAGCCAATAACATGACCACCAAGCCATGTCCACCCAGTCACATGACCACCAAGTCACGCCCACCACCTAAGCCACGCCCACAGAACTGGTTGTTAAAAAATTTGAATCTCACCCTTGATTTGAATCCTTGGTTTGGTAAAACATGTTAAATTTTAAAAACTTAAGCCAACACTTTTCCCCAATTCAGATCAAGATCCCACAAGCCTAGAAACCCATCATGTAATTCACCAGAATGTGAATATTGTCTTTTCCTCTTTGCTATCCTTAGTAACATGGGTAACTTGAAATGGCTGAGCAAATACAAACGTACTTTTAAAATAGATAGCTATTTAAAGTTACAACTGCCAAAACATCTTAGGGAGATATTTATGTGCACAAGATTTGAACAGCTTGCCACAATGGTCAGATATGGGAGATTCCATTCCACGATGGACGTTTCGGCATTTGTAGAGTGGCAGAGGTAGAAGACCTGGCTCATATCCTATTTGATTATTGCCTGTAAAAGAGGATGAGAGACAGGTACCTTGGTGTATATACTAAACGAATGGCCCATTGGGATCCCCATATCAAAAAAACTTACCTTATGTGCAGCCAGAATTGGAAAACAACATTAAACACCGTATAGTACTTAAGCAAAATGGTGCAGTTGAGATTGGCATAAGTGGGAGTGATTGTAGGAGTGACACTGAAATATCATTTTATCATATTTTATTTATCCATATATTAAATTATTGTATTTTATTCCAATCTCATTTTAAATTGTATGTTTATTCCAATTTCATTTTAAATTGTACTTTATTCCAATTTCACTTTAATTGTATTTTATCCCAATTCTATTTTAAATTGTTTTTATTGGATTTTAGTAATAATTTGTGTTTGGAACACTTTGACATGACCCACGGGCTAATCAATACAGTAAACTATCTCATTAACTTTGTTTTCTAGAGTTAACATTCTCTAAATAACTTATATGAAATTGGAAATAATAGGGCAATAAACTACTAACTAAACAAGCTGATGTTTTTCAGAAATCCAAGAATAAGGCTACAATGAATGATCAATCAGCACCATTTATTAACATTTTTTAGTCTAATGGTATGAAGGCAACCAAATAATGATGAGCTGACAAGGAATGTAACCCAAACAATTTAAAGCTAACATATAAAGCCATCAGATAAGAACAGATAATGATCTGTTCATTATGCTTAGCTGCTTTGCACTCCCTCAGAAAAGTAGGTCTATTGCAGGGATGTTAAGAGATAGAGTGTTCATAAAGCTTCCTTGCCATTGGAAACTCAAGGAACCTTGATGCTATAACAATTGTGTTGTTTCTTAGATATTTACAGCCTGAATTATGTTGTTCTAGCACTACTAATGCCACATTTAGTTCACTCTAAGCATGGGACTTGCCCTCAGACTTGATCTCAAATTGCAGTTGGAGAAGTACGTGGCAGCCATGTTTAGTGAGATGGGCATTCAGTTTTTCAAGTGTTGTTTCTCTATTAAAACATTTGCGCTGAGGGTCAATTAGCTATGAAGTCAGACTTTTACTTTCATTGTTGACATATAAGGGCCTAAAGAACAGAATAGCCAATGATGCTTACCTTTGCTAAGCATTAAAGTCAAAATGTGCTGTGGGTAGAAGGATTTTTAGGACGTTGAAAACATTCATATTCCAGAATGTTCTCTCCATCATAATCCTGAGGCAGCCAGTACTTTATCTTCATGTTATTGAAGATCAATGTCCAAAGCTTCTCTGTGTCAACATTGGCTATATGAGTAATCTGTTTTTTCTTTCTGTCCCTTCCCACTTTTTAAATTAAAATTTTCGAGTGCTTTAATTTATATTTCTACTGTTAGATGTATTGTTTTTAATTATGGCCCACTTTGAGCTGATAATAATGAGAAATAATTATATATGAAAATCTTCACATATTTATTCTTTCCTGACTGTTCATGCCCAAGAAGCCCAGCACGCTTCTTATATGAACATGCGTCTTGTGCAAAATATGATTCTTCCTCTTTTGTTTGAAGAGTGTCCTGCAGGTCAGAAGAAGCCAATATCCCTCCTTACTGTTCTTAAATAACAGAATAAAAGAATTGGAAGGGATCTTGGAGGTCTTCTAGTCCAACCCCATGCTCAAGCAGGAAACCTTATACCACAGAAAAATATTCTGAGAAAAATTTCTATGTGAGGAAAATGCAAGCATGTTTGCCAAAAAGTTCATATGGATGATTCATATGTACTAAGAAGGTGTGTTAGAATCTGGTCACATGTGCAATACATATCATGATCAATTGCCAATTTCAGGGCAGCCTTACCCTGTAAATTCCCTCACCAATGAATCCCCTGCTCATCCAACAGCATGTTTAAACAAATCAACAACATTTTGCAGTCTGTTCTCATCTCCTTTAATTTATGTTCAGGATTTCAGCCATGTACAGAGCTTAATAGATGATTCTACAACTAACTTTTCACACCTAGTATTTAATAGGTACTACATACCATCAGATATGTTCAGATGTTCTGTTGTTCCAAGATAAGAAATTGTGAAATCCTGATTGGCTGTATTTGAACAACACAAATAACCTGTTCCCTTCAAAGCCATTAAACTCATCTTCATTTCATTTCATTCATTCATTTATCTACCCTGTCTTTATTACTTTTACAAATAACTCAAGGTGGCAAACATATCCAACACACCTTCCTTCTTCTATTTTCCCCACAACAACAACCCTAGGAAGTGGGTTGGGCTGAGAGATAATTAAGTATTTTTTGCATCTCAGGTATGATAGTTTTACTATTGAGATGAAGACAGGGATGAAGAAATGTAATTTAGGGCACGGGCATAACAGGTCATGAGAACACCTCCATGCTCCATCCAAACATCTGTTTTCTTACAATTTACTGCCCAGCTATCAAAGGCAACTATACAAGCACAGCTTTAAGGTGTTGCCAGCAGGTGCTCTGTCCACATGGATGCATGCTCCAAATCCCATTTGCTTCATTGCGTACAGATTTATACGTCACCCTGATGTTCTTTTTTGCTTCTGAAAGCTACCAGATGGTGCATCTGCTGACATGACATCAGTGAATGGCAGAATGAACATTTTAAGACTTTCCCCCCCTTTTGAAGGAGGAACAAAGTGGGCTTTTTAGCATAGTACCTGATATGTTTTTGCCTTGCAGGATGCAGCTGTTTCCACTCTGAGCCCCAAACCACAGCTCTGAAAATCAGTTATTCTGCTCTGAAGTTTAGAACTGATCTGGGTCTGACAATGGAGGCTGGAGACCATAATATTATAAATGGACCACCCTGTCCATCTAGGAGATAATGCAGTATGGTCCACATTGATGCATACTGATCTGGAAAGGGATAGGCAAGCTACCAGTGTAGTTTATTACAGCTGCGATTACAAAGGAAAGAAAACTAAATAATATTCTCTTCTTGTTGCTATTAATTACCAATGTCCCAGAGAATGCTCAGACTCCTCTCAAAGAAAATGTTGTAACTGTGCCATTCTTGGAAGGAAACTTCCAACATGCCCCCCTCCCACACACACACACACACACACACACACACACACACACACACATGGTGAAGAACTACGTGGGAAACTATATCCCAAATGGATGGAGAATTTTGAGAGCCCATTTCATCCCCAATCCTGGATTACTAAATCTGTTGAATGGCCTCTCGTAAGCCAATACATTTACAGCCCTTTAGCAAAGATTTCGCCTTCTCTGTTTCCTTTCCAATTCATTTGCATGTGGCAATTCTGTTAGTTTTAAGATTCCCTCCAAGTTATAAATTTTATATTTATAATTAAAAGCTGGGCACTGGATCCATGCTTTTCTAGCAAAGGCAGCTCAACCAAAAAAAAAAAAA
>NW_020769369.1:2783025-2822012 GCF_900518735.1 Pseudonaja textilis
AGAAGAAGAAGAAGAAGAAGAAGAAGAAGAAGAAGAAGAAGAAGAAGCTGCTAAGGAACAACCTGACTTACTCCCAGGCCTGTGAACATCCACAGTGATTTACTGCTTTAGTTGTGGAATTGCATTGTAAACTCCATTTTTTTACAATGTTTTGTCAGGCAAGATTCTGTCTTCAAGCGGACACCAATAAAGAAAGTACTCAGAAGTAAATCTACATATTGTTCTTGATTCTTTGGACCTGACATTAAATTTAAACCTGACAGAACCCTTGTCTATTATTTATTGACCCCTTGCATCTATGATTTTGAGACCATAAGAGCTCACATAGAAATAAAATTGGAGATAAAATTGGATGCAAAAGTGAATTCCATAGAATTTGTTGAATGCTTGTGGGCTCATGTTTACTACAGATGTAAAAAAAAAAAAATGGCCCCAGTTACTAAGCGAGCATTTTGGCATGTTCTGTTAAATTGTGACATAAAGAACAGGTTCAACCTTTTGAGAAAAAAAAACAATTCTCCAGACAGGACACAGATCCTTCTGGAGAAAAATCCATCTATGTGGCCGCTGAGAGTCAATACCAACATGATGGCACATAATCAAGCACCACCGAGACTTTCTTCTCTGGTCCAAAATGTATACCTCCTTCACACACACACACACACACACCATTTGTTTCTGAGCTATGTAACTGAAAAGGAGCATGTACAGTATTTTTAAAATATAGAATCACAGGCAATTAAGTTTATTTGTTTGTTTTAAAGAGCTTACATCAAGAAATGTGTTTTATAAAAAATCTCTGTGGGAAAAAAAACTTACCTAACAAAGACCACCGGGGAAATTATTGTCATAAAAGGTTTCCTTTGAGAATTTATGCCAAGAAAGCCCAGTTATTAGGGGAAAGAGATGAGAGATGAGAGATGAGAGATAAGAGAGAGAGAGAGAAAGAGAGAGAGAGAGAGAGAGATCCCAGTATGATAAGGAAAGATGGATGCATAATTTTAATAAAGAAATACTTTTTTTAAAAAAAAGCCTGCTGTATCACATCACTGCCAAATTAAAAGGACAGCCTGCCTTTTGAAGTTATTTTATTTTAAAAGATGTTCATCTTGTGCTGTATTTTGTTTTGTTTTTTAGTATTTTTTTTCCCTTGGATGTAAGAGAGAGGATGGACTACAGCCAACAGCACTAGCAGCTTTCCTATTCTTTTTGATATGGTTAAAGCGTCTTTTGAAAGCAAAACTAAAGTCCTGAGACTGAGCCCCTCAAGCTTTTCCTTCAGGCAGGTTTCCAACTGTGAACACTCAACAACAGTGGGCGAGGGGGATGAATGGAGGAAAGAACAGCCAGTGCTAAACAAACCTGTTGCGGATACAGTCCTTTTTTCCTGTCCTATTGTTTCTTTTATTTTTTCTTTTATTTTTATTTTTCTTATACGTATCCGTGTATTCATAATCATGGTTTTTTACTTATACCTATTATCTTGTAAGCAATTGACAAAAATAAATAAATAAAATAAATAAATAAAACCATTCGGCTCCATTTACGAATTATACAATTAGACCTGGAAGATTCGGCTAATGTGTAACTAAACTTAGTGAGGTAGAAAAATATATATATTTCTTCCTTCCCGCTGTAAGAAGTGCATTTGATACGGTAAGGGGGAAGCAAAGAAGATCTTCCGGTTTAGAAGTTTTGAGCTATTGGAATGGCACTTCTGAAGAGTCACCGAGAACGCAGCAAGAGGTGGATTGCCATGGTTAAACACATTTAGACAGATAAGGGATGTACTTCCGTTTTATAGACTGCAAGTAGACAACCTATAAAAAAATACGTACAAAAGCCAAAAGGCTTAAAATGAGGTTCAGAAGGGGGTCGACCTCAAAAAGGTTAAGAACCCTGATCTATATGCCCATATGCCTTCCAGTGAATTCAGGGTAGCTAAAATAGCTTTTCCTACCTTCCTAGAAGTTTTTCTTAGAATAGTCTGGCCATATTACCCTGGGTGAGGACTTGACACTTTAGCCATTAAATCAAACTGCACTTTGCAGTTTTCCATGTGATTGTCAGGCCGGAGAACCAAGAATGACATGTGGAATTACTTCTGAGTAGTTATTTTATTCTTGCCCACCAATAGAATAGAATAGAATAGAATGGAATGGAATGGAATGGAATGGAAGAAGAAGAAGAAGAAGAAGAAGAGGAGGAGGAGGAGGAGGAGGAAGGGATCTTGGAGGTCTTCTAGTCCAGCCCTCTGCTCAAGCAGGAGAACCTATACTATTTATGATAAGCGTCTATCTAATTTCTTCTTAAAAACCTCCGGGGATGGAATGCCCACAATTTCTGAAGGGAAGCTATTCCACCGGTTAATTGTCTTCACTGTTAGGAAGTTTCTCCTCAATTCCAGGTTGTTTCCAACCATTGCTTCTTCTCTTGCCTTCTGGTGCTTTGTAGAATAATTTGACCCCCTTCTTCTTTGTGACAGCCCCTCAAACAGTAAGCAACTATCTGCGTAACTAGAGATATATTCTATGAACTGCTAGGGCGGGGACCGTCTTTGTGCCTTTCCTGCCTACCAGACATTCCAAGCTTCACTGTTTCTATGTCCTATGGGAGGTAGCCCTTCCCCCCACGTCCCTCCCCAGGGCTGCATATTACAATTCACCTCAGTGATAAGCTATGCCACTAGATCCAAAAATGAGGAACGGGTTTCTAAAGTCAGTGTATGCATAAGAGCCCATGGGTTTCAGAATTATATTCTCAATTCTCGCACCCCATCGTATAACACCAATGCAATTATTAAATTTGGGGATGACACGACAGTGGTGGGTCGAATTAATAAGAACAGTGAGCCTGCTTATAGAAAGAAAGTACAAGGGCTGACACTGCGGTGTAAAGAAAATAATCTTACACTTAACACCAAAAAAACCTAAAGGACTTATAATTGACTTCAGGAGGAAGAGAGACGTACATTTACCATTGTACATAAATGGCGAGGAGGTGGAGAGGGTTGGTAGTTTTAAATTTCTGGGCACTTATATCTCGGAGGACCACTCATGGACTAAGAATGCTAACATGTTTGTGAAGAAGGCATAGAAGAGGCTGTACTTCCTGAGAATGCTCAGGAAGATAAATCTATCTCAGTATCTACTTCTGTCCTACTACCACAGCACCACTGAGAGTGTCCTGACGTACGGCATTCTTGTATGGTATGGGAGCAGCTCTGTAGTGGACGAAAAAGCTCTACAGAGAATCATTAAAACTTCCCAGTATATCATTGGGCTCCAGCTACAACATCTTCACATCTCGCTGTTTGAGGAAGAGGCTCTTCCCAACCTGCTTACAATCTTTGTGAACCGTTGCCTTCTGGCAGAAGATACAGAACAATTAAAACTCGGACCACACATTTTCTGAACAGTTTTTATCCCAGAGCTATCATTGCACTTAACAATGAACTTAAGGACCACCATCGGTGAGCTGTTGCACAGTATTACTTGGTCTGTTGTGTGGATGCTTGTGTGTTTTAGGAGGCGGGGAATTTTGGCGGGTGAAGAAACAAAACCAATCCAAGCCATCAAGGGGATAAAAGGACTGCATGTTTCTATCCAATCATCCGCCTGCCTCATTAACCTCATCACTAGAAAAATAAAAGGAAAACATTGGTCCTCTTTCATTTAACTCTTCAATCCAGCCATTTTCAGGCAAGCAGTTCAGTTTTGCTGCTTCCTGAAAACACTAATGGGAGCTACTCAGGAGTAGGCTTCAAAAATTTTGGCGATAGATTCTCTGCCTGGTGGGCATGGACATGGTGGGCGTGGCCTAGTCAGCCTACTGCACCATGGCGGGGAGGGGCATCTTTGCCCTTCCTGGGTTCCGGAGGCTTTCCTCGAGTCTCTAGGAGAGCAAAAACAGCCTCCCCGGCAGGGGTGCGATTCTACATGTTTGCACCTATTTGCTAGAACCAGTTGTTAACATTCTAAGCAATTTGGAGAACCAGTTGTTAGAAGAAATTACTGGCCTAATCCTGTAAGGAAGGCAGGAAGGAAACATTCTGGTGTTGCTTATAGAAACTGCCTCTCCTTTAACCCTTATTACATTCTTGGCAGGACTAGACTTCCTGTCTCAGGGATTTCTCTCAAATAGAAATAGCACTTAGACGTATATACCATTTTACAGTGTTTTACAGCCCTCTTTACGCAGTTTACAGAGTCAGCATGTTGGAACTCTGAGTCAACCTTGAGCCAGTGAGATTTGAACTGCCAAAGTGCTGGCAATCAGCAGTCAGCAGAAGTAGCCTGCAGTACTGCACTCTAACCAGTGTGCCACCGTGGCTCATATAAACCAGAATCAATCCAGAATAAATGCTGGGCAAGCCTCAGTGGGTAGATTAATTCCTAGTAACTACCATTGAGTTCTAAAGGAAATGCTCAAAAAGGGAAGAAATCACAACCTTCAGCTTCAACATTACTGTCAGGGATCCTAATAAATGCAAACTATCATCCACTGCCACTTTTAAATGGAGTGGTAGTTCATGAAACTTACATTAAGCAGCATTTCCATGTTCTTAATTGTGCTAATTTAACCAATGAAGACATATGGATAAATGAGATTCTAAACATTTCCTTGGATCAGCAATCATGGAAAACACCCTGATTGGTAAATTACATAGGAGATTCATTCATGTAGCCTGGTATATATATTTTTTCAGTGCTCACTGATAATTTTAATGTCAAATTCAGCTGCAAAAAGTCACAAATTTCCTGTGACCAATTAAGTCATAAATAGCCGAATAAATTATTCAGTGCAAATTGTTCACTTGGTTTTAATTCTGTTTGTTTCTTTGGCTCAAGGTTGGAGGAAACTAACAGGGACAAGTTGCTAAACGTTATTTATGAATTTGGTTGTTGATTGCTGGGCAAGTCAATCCTACATCCCTTCAGCTATATTAGTCCCACTGATTTTAATTAGACATACTTTCAAGTAAAGATTGAGCCATGTAGCTAAAGCCTATGCATAGTCACACGTTAGTAAATTCCATAGTTTCTTAAGATATACAGTTCTCCTGAATACATGTTGCTCCTCATAACTTTTTCTTGTGTTCAAACTCAACTTTCTACTTTTTGTAGGCACAGGCACAGACATACACCTCTGTGTGTCAATAATTCAGCTGTGAAGGTGGTTAGTAGAATTACGTTCCTGGGTGTGCAGCTAACAAGTAGGTTAGCTTAGTTGCTCCACAGTGAGACTCTGTTGAAGCAAGTGCGGCACTGCCTGCATTTCCCGTGTTATACGAGAAGAGCACATCTTCCTTCCCACGTCCTTACTACTTTCTATAGAGGAATGATCAAAAGCATCCTGTTGTATTATATTTTTTTTTTTTTCTACTTGCATTTTTACATGCTTTCGAACTACTAGATTGGCAGAAGCTGGAACAAGTAACAGGAGCTCACTCCGTTATGCAGCATTAGGGATTTGAACTGCTGAACTGCCGACCTTTTTGACTGAGCCATCAAGTCCCCTGTTGTATTGTATTATTGTGTGGTTTGGAAGTATTACTGATTTGGACAGGAAGGCTGTGCAGAGTGGTGAGGATGGCAGAAAAGATTATTGGAAGATCACTTCCTTCTATCCAGGATATGGCATATAAGTGCTGCTTGACCAGGGTCTGTAGTATTGTCGGGGACACTACACATCCCCTTAATGACCAATTTTCTTTGTTACTTTCTGGGAGGAGGCTTCACAGTATCCGAAGCAGAACAACTAGATTCTGTAGTAGCTTTATACCATATAGTATCAACCTTGTTAACTCTCAAAACTCTTTATTACTATGTATTCAAAATGAACTGTGATTTACATATTTTTATTTCTGCTTTGTTTCTATCTCCCTTTCCATCTGTCTGTCTGTCTATATGTACATATCTTTGTGTGTGTGTGTGTGTGTGTGTGTGTGTTTATGTATCTATGTATCAGTAGTGAGATTCAAAATTTTGACCAGTTCTGAGGCTTGGTGAGCATAGCAGGGGAAGGATACTGTAAAATCTCCAGGCAGGGGTGGTATTTGCTGGTTCTCCAAACTACTCAAAATTTCCGCTACTGGTTCTCCAGAACTGGTCAGAACCTGCTGAATACCCCTCCTGCGCTCTCTCTCTCTCACTCTCTCTCTCTCTCTCTCTCTCTGTGTGTGTGTGTGTGTGTGTGTGTGTGTGTATGTTCTTTTGAGACTAGGCATCAGAATTTCATTTTAGTGTGTGCCATTGTGTACACAGAAAAGTGACAATAAAAGTTATCTTAATTTTTTGAACCAAATATTTCTATACTGTCAGACTCAGGTCCAAAGACAAGACAGTGAGATCCAATCACACCAATCCTTTATTTGCTTACATCCAACAGACAGGATCTTGCCAAACTTAAAGCTATAACTTCCTAATCCACTAGGCATATCCTGAGATATTCTAGGTGTGGCCATCTTGAAGCTCTTCCCCTCTTCCCTTCCTCCATCTTGGGACTGCACAGTCTCTTAATCTGAGCCTTGCTGGGAAAACTCTGTTGTCAAACCTATCCAATGCTGCAGGGGCACATTCTGTCATAGACACATATGCTTCTTTTATTTACTTTAAATAAAATAACATCATATTTTAAGAAAACTGTTTATTTGGGGGGAAAATCGGCCATTCTAAATTTATTTACAATCTTGCCTCTTATTCAGGAAGATACATTTTTTTTCATAAATGTAGAAAAGCTTATTTGAGAGAGTGTGTCTGTATATAGCCATCTGTGATACAATCTTCATTATGGATCTATTTACAGTAATTTTGGGGTGCCCATTTCAGATGACAAAATTACCTCAGCACCATCTCTCAGGCCATATGGCAACCGCTCAAAGTTGGAATGAAAATGTCTACTATTGCTTTGATTTTGCTGGATGCCAGCCATGAGCTCAAAAGGCAAGGAGACTCTCCCTCATCCCATACAGAAACTTGGGGCAATAAAAGCACCATTTGAGAAGAATAATTTACTTCATTGCATATGGCAGCTAATACATCCACTGCAGATCTTTTTCAGCTTCAGATCAGTAAACCGCAGGCAGTTCTTCCTTGCCGTATTGGAAAGGGAGCTGGGTTTTTTTTTTCCCCAGATTGAAAGACCGAAATTGACATTGTTCTGATGCTTGCTGCCATCTAGAGGTAGCGTTTGCAAGAAAAACTCTGCCTCAACGAACAGAACAAATTGAATATTACCAAGATGAGATGAACTCAGCAGGAAGTAAGACTATATTATGCAGCAGTTGAAAACTAATACGTTGTTCTCTGGCATGGATCTGTCCTCTTAAATATTGTATGGGCTATGGACTTCCCCATTTTACGGGGAAAGGGGAGAGGAGGGGAGAGGATTGTGGTACTGGAAGTTGGCACCTTGTAAGAGTTTGTCAGTATATAAAACAGCAGTTACCTATACCAGCAATTGCCAACCGGTGGACCACAGCCCACTGGTGAGCCATGAGAAAATTTTGATGGGCTGCAGAGAAATCTCACCCCCAGAGCACCCCCTAAAGCAATTGATGCAGGCTGCACAGAAACACAAGGCTGTGCTGCCCACATGGCCCGTCCCCACCTACTCACTCCTTACCCAGAAAACTTGCCTGCTAAATTGCTTTTTTTACTCTTTCTGACCATCAGCTGTTCTGCTGTGCCGGGAGATTTAGATTAGCTAGGAAGCAGGAAATGGTTGGATTTCTTGCTTTCTAGCTAGAGTTTAGATCTTCGGCTCTGCTTTTAAGCTCAGCCGAACCTCCCTTAGGACTGAAGGTTCTATTATTCAGTGCAGACTCAAGGCAGGCAAACTTTATGTGACAGACTGAGCTAGCCGATGGCAGATAGATAGATCACTGAATGATTCTATGAGCAACTCAATCTGCCTGCCTGCTTTGCCTGATTTTGGGTAAAAGTTGCTCTCTTTTTTATATAAAAAATTCAATATTTATATAAATATTTATAAGATTTATATATAAGCCATGCCCAGCCAGTCACATGACCACCATGCCACACCCACAAATTAGGCCGTACACACAGAACTGGTTAGTGGTCCCTCGAATTTAAAATTATGAGTTTGGTGGTCCCTGAGATCCAAACGGTTGGTGACCCCTGGTCTAGATCACGGGTGTCAAACTCGATTTCACTGACAGCCGCATCAGGGTTGTATTTGACCTTGGGGGAGGGAGGGCATGGCCATCTTGATATCACTTGTGTTGGGGGTGCCTGTGGTGGCCTGAGCACTCTGCCAGTGAAAACGAGGTCCTGAGCTCCGTTTTCAGTTGTGATGGCCTCCTGCAGCCGTCTGCCAGAAAAAATGGCGCTTGGGGGGTGTGTGTAGCCCTCCTGGGCCCCACTATCAGCCATGACAGCCTCCTATATCTCTCTGCCAGCAACCCCCCTGAGATCCACTTTTGCTGGTAGAGGCACCGCTGGCCGGTCCTTCACTGTTCCCAGGGTGGCCCTGTGGGCCATGTCTAAGCACCCCGTGAGGCAGATCCAACTCCCCGGGCTTTGAGTTTGACACCCCTGGTCTAGACCACGGGTGTCAAACTCACCAGGTCACATTGGTGTCACGTGAGGTATTGCGACTTTTTTTCTCTTTGTGGAGCCGGGGTGGGCGTGGCCTGTGCATGACACATCCGGCCCACAAGCTGCCAGTTTGACATTCCCTGTCTAGACTCTAGGCAAATCCCAACATTGAGTATTCTGACAACTGTGGAGTATTTCCCATTCTTTGAGGGTAATCGTGGAAAAGGAAGGAAAAGGGAAAGGACAATCCCCAAATAAACATGCCACGAATGGAAATATTTATAACTTCAATGTTGATTGCTTGGGATAGATGCCACATTAAAAATGGTTCTCTATTCCCAACACCACTAATCCTTCCCGTACTTTGCATTTTAGAGACTCCATTTTTAGGCACAGATCTCATTCTGTCTTGGATCTTCTAGAACTCTGTTGGGGAGGGAGAGCCGCATAAATGATTCAATAAAGAGTTGTCATCTTTTTTTCCCCCCTCAAGGGACATGCCGTATGAATAAAGTTTGCACTGTTTTACAAGCTGCTTGAATGCTGTGAACGCTATCTTCCTCTCCCTCTCAAATAAATTATTTGACAACTCTCAGCATCGCTCATCCAATAATGTATTCATTGAACACTAGTTGACCTGCTCTGTTCTGCATCGGAATTAGAAGGCGAGAATTTCACAGCTCTCTGGAAATAATTGAGCAAACTGGCTTCTGTATTTCCCTCCTGACCCAGTTTTTTAAAGCCAATTATAGAACAGTGGAGCTGCAACAGAACCCCTGCAGCTAATGGGCCCGCCACAATGACAGGGACAATCAGAGAGGTGTCCCTTTCACTGGCCTTCCTGAACTGACAGGGTTTTAAAGGCAGAAAGCAAAGGGAAGGATGCGCTGCATTCTCCTTTAAAACCAGGGTAGGCTCCTATTAACTGTTGCTATCCAATCTGAGAAACAAAACAAGGGATAGGAGTTGCAGTCCAAGTCATTTTAGAGGTCCGCGTAGAGTCCATTTCACTTCCTCAGGATTTGCAGGTCCTAGTAACTGGCCACCGGAGAAATATATAATGTAGTAGTCTTCCCTTTGGACATGTGATGAGACACCCGCTGTTGGGATCCTACCTGTTCCACTACCGTTTCGCTGAGGCCCGATTTTTAAAAATAGCAAGCAACGTCATTTTTAAGCGTGGAATTCCACCCCGAATCTCATCCTAGCATCCGCTGCCTCCCCAGGCCCCAGTTTTTCTGACCACGTGCGCAACCTTCCACACACCAGGCCTGCAGTGCCAATCAGCTGAGAGGATAAAGAAAAGAAAATCACAGTAGCAGGTGGGAGGTTCGATCCTGTGCTTGTCAGCTGATGCTCCATTCAAAATCCGAGAAAGAAATACTTAGACACTTTTAATTAGAGAAAAGATGTCTTTTACTGGAAATGAAGTGGTAGCAACAAGAGGATTCTGAATCTGAGGAAATAGGCGCGTAAATCACATATACAAAGTGATGGAAATGTTCCCACCCCCAATAGTTCAAATGGTTCTTCCAATTAAAAGTTGTGAATATCATCACGTGGACATCTTCAGGTGGTGATGAAGTTTCTGTCCGTTGACCTTGGCATACTTAGATAAAGGTTTGCAGCTGCGCAGAGAAAAGAAAGCTAAGCAAGAATGTACTCTCCCCCCTCCTCAGTTTATACAATGCTAGTTTTTACCACCTCCAGCTCGCTTCCCATACTTGTCCCCCCTCCTCCCCCCGTTACTTATGGCAGCTGAAAGATGCAAAGCAGAAGTAGAAGATCTTGAAGGCTGACAGTGCTTTTCTCTTCTTTCTCCTCTCAGCCACGGGAGGACTTTTTTTTCCTCCTCTCACCTGATCATAGGAGGGTTTTTTTTTACTACCGGTTCAGCCGATCAGGGCCGAACTGGTAGTATAACATCACTTTGTGATACCCAGAAAAATAGGGCATACTTCACTTAATCCTCCAAGAAAAGGTGGAAGGCAAATGAGGTCCAGGCCGAAGAAGAGCTTCATGGCTTCAAAATTTAAGGGACTGGTTTGGACAAAACTCAACAGCACTTTTTTGTGCAGCTTTGATAAAAATAGGATCACCAACGTCCGATGATGGATGTGGCCACAGGTGGGATTCATTTTTTTTAACAACCGGTTCAGTGGGCATGTCTTAGTTGGTGGGTGTGGCTTGGTAGTCATGTGACTGGGTGGGCGTGGCTTGGTGGTCATGTTATTGGCTGGGCAATATTACTCACATCGAGGCCCACATCTCACCTGACCTCTCATGACTATGGCGATGCTGCAACAGTCGTAAGTGTGAAAAATGGTCACAAGCCACTTATTTCAGTGCCATTGTAACTTTGAATGGTCACTCCACACAAGCAAAGTACCAGCAAAGGAGCGGGGGGGAAACTCCAGAGAAGTTCCAGAGACAGGAAGTCTAGTCCTGCCAAGAATGTAATCAGGGTTAATAGAGGCAGTTTCTGTAAGCAACACCAGAATGTTTCCTTCCTGCCTTCCTTACAGGATTAGGCCAGTAATTGCTTCTAACAACCGGTTCTCTGAACTGCTTAGAATGTTAACAACCGGTTCTAGAGAATAGGTGCAAACATGTAGAATCCCACCCCTGGATGTGGCACAAGGAGAAGAAGTTACCTGCATTGTTTTTACTTTGAACAATGCTCCCTGCCAGTCACATGCTATATAATTTTGGAATGGAATGTGGTTATCCCATAGTGTCAGTTTTCTTGAGGGAAAAGAGATCAGGTTTAAGGTTCCTTCCTTATATGTTTTGTAAATTTTAATGCAGGGAAGTCATTGGGTTTTTTTTAGTAAAACCAAGATAACCAATGGTGGATGGATGGGTCAGCAAGCAGGCAGGCAGGCAGGCAGATGTAGAAGCAGGATTCATATTACCAACATTTATTCTTCCCCAAAGACTCATAGATATTGCATTTTTCATCATCTCTTTACAACAAAATTAACCCCAGGTAACAAGTAACCCCCTCTGGAAACTATCTACTTTTACAAATACAGAGATCATCCTTGGGATAATTATTACAAGGTATTTAAATGAATTCAAGCTACCTTTAAGACCACAAACATTACAAATATCTCCGAATGCCTAATATCCTCCAGGAAATATAATAAATGTATTCAATAACTTCATCAAAACACTTTTACCAAGATCCATAATTCAACAAAGAGAATGTAATTATTAATAATGCATATCTTTTCCTTTAGCGTATGACAACAATTTGTGCTCGAGACTGGCTGCCTTAATTCCCCAAATTCTGCCTTTCTGAGCTTCAGAATTTCCATGATATTGTCTTCATCTGTTCCCCAACCCATGAACAGGATGTGTTTAAATCATCCTTAACTGTACTGCTGTGTTGAAACGGTGATTTTCACTTTATTTTCGCAGTGTCTAAGGGTAAACTCAAGGTGCCCAAAAGATATTAAATGTTGTCACCTTAAAGAGAAGTCAGAGAAATGCAGTGACTATGAACAGAAGCAACAGAGTTAGGCTAGGAAAGGGGGCACAAATAACAAAATAACAGAGTTGGAAGGGACCTTGGAGGTCTTCTAGTCCAACCCCCTGCTCAGTCAGGAGAACCTATGAGATGCCAAACAAATGGTTGTCCAATCTCTTCTTAGAAACCCCCAATATTGGAACACCCACAATTTCTGTAAGCAATTTATTCAGAGGTGAGATTCAGCAGGTTCTGACTAGTTCTGTAGAACCAGTAGCGGAAATTTTGGGTAGTTCGGAGAACCGGCAAATGCCACCTCTGATTGGCCCCACCCCCATCTCTTCTCTGCCTCCTGAGTCCCAGCTGATTGGCTGGGTCTTCTTTTGTTGCCCTGCACAGGAGAACAGAGCTGGAAAGCAGGTTAGTGGGGTGGGGAGGGAGTGGGGATTTTGCAATAACCTTCCCCCAGGAGTGGGGAGGAAATGGGGATTTTTCAGTATCCTTCATCTGCCACGCCCATCAAGCCACGCCCACAGAACCGATAGTAAAAAAAAAATTGAATCCCACCACTGAAGTCATTCCACTAATTAGTTGTTCTAACCTCCAAGGAAGTTTCTCTTAGTTCAACTGGGACTCAGGAGGCAGAGAATAGATGGGGACAGGGCCAATCAGAGGTGGTATGTGCCGGTTCTCTGAACTACCCAAACTTTCCGCTACTGGTTCTACAGAACTGGTCAGAACCTGCTGAATCTCACCTCTGAATAAGTTGCTTCCAGAAATTGTGGGTGTTCCAACATTGGTTGCTTCTGTCCTTGATGAGTTTCCATCCATTGCATCTTGTCTTCCTTCAGGTGATTTGGGGAATAGGTTGACTCACTCTTCTTTGTGGCAGCCTCTCAAAAATTGGAACACTACTATCATCTCACCACAGATGTCATGCCGGTGCAGTATCCTGTCAACTCAGTGTTGGCTAGAAAGGATTTCACCTTAGGAAAACCTCTCTTGGAACCCTGTGGCATAACGCCATTTGGCATTGATGGTGTCCCCAACAGAAAAAAGGAATCTAACAAGTAAACATTCCTACAACATTATGGCTGTGATCAATTCCATTCAACTTCACTCTATATTATGCTTGATGCTCCTTTAAAACAAAATGAGACCGCCATCTATGACAACGGAGTAATTTCACAGCATGAACTCGTTAGCAGTTGCAATGTTTTTGACAGGATTGCCACAAGATATCTTTTGGGATGTTCCCACCCATCTATTAAAATAATTTGGATGATTTTGCATAGTACGGAACGTTCTTTTCATGTTATAATATACTACTATCCTGTAAAACCTTGGCAACTTTAAGATTTGTGGATTTCAACTCCCACAATTCCCTAGCCAGCATGACTGATTGAGGATTTCAGGGCGTTGAAGTTCGCAAGTCTTAAAGTTGCCAAGGCTGGACAACCTGCTTTAGAGAAATGTCAATGGGGAATTGGAGAGTGGCAGGAGAAATGTCAATGGGGAGAGAAGAAATAACTCAGGATTCCCAGAATTTCCCACCAGCACTGCCCCAAATTTTTAGGCAAGGCTTTATTAAGATTCAATGAGCCAAGGCTTCATTAAGCTACATCTTCCATCTCTGAATCTTACAGGCATCATCAAATTTCATTGGAACCAAAATGTCGCCAATTGATACCAAGACCACATTACAGCTTCTAGCAATATCTTTAGTTTCCAAATTAACTATTTCTCAGTGGAAAGCACAACAGGATGGATGGTTGGCTGGATATTAAAGTAAATGATGTGTACTTGTAAGGACCTTTTTACTTAGCTGTGTCACTAATGAGTTGTCACAGCAATTGTTCACAGGTGTTTGAGGGTGAGAATTTGCTTTCAATGAATGCTTTAACTTTTCACTGACCCCAGTTGGCCTGAATCCAACCCACGGAACAAATAGTCAGATGTATCAATACTTTCAATTAATTCATACAGGGAATATCACTAATCTGATAAATATGATTCAAAGGCTCCTTTCAGTGTTCAGAGTTTCTCCACACAGAGATGTTTAATGAACCATTAACTTCAAGAGAAAACAATGGGGGCGGGAAATAGATTGACTTTGGATGTCGTGAGAAGCAAGTTGGGACTTCTTCTGCCTTAGGCTTTCCCAAGACTAAAAAAAAATAAAAAATTAAAAAAATCCTTGTGTCTACAAACTGTTAAGAATATTTTACCCTCAACTGATAAATTGACTTGTCTGGCTGACAATCCACTAGTGATTAACTGTGGCCTCCAGGTGAATAGCTTCAGTGGCTGCAGTGCAGCAGAGTCAGCTGTAGATGGGGAAGCACCTAAGATGATCTTGCAGGATTTATTATTTATCCGTTTATGTATCCAATTTATGTGCTGCTCATCTCGCAGTTCAAGGTGATTCTGAGTGGCTTACAACAGGGGTCCCCAACCCCCAGGCCACTAACGGCCTGTGGCCTACTTGGAATCGGGCCACCCAAGTGGTTGGTTCGAGTGTGTGCGCACCCACCGCTCAACTTGCCTGAGTTATCTTATTGCATTGATCTCGACTTAAACACAATTTTATACACATCCGAAGAGTAAAAAGATCCATCTCCAAAAGACCCAGATAGGGATGGAGAGAGGAAATCTATGCGAGGAAATGTTTGTCAGAAATTCTAACCAGAATTAGGTCTTGCGTGTTGCTGCACAGACAAGCCAGATGAGCACAGCTGGATTGGATTCCCCAACGTAGCTTAGCTTTAGTTCTTCATGAAAAAAGCCATGTTAGAATGACCAAGCGATCAGGCTATTGATTCTCAGTTCACCCACACAGCATTGTGCAGCGGCAGCTTGGATTGTTAACCTCTTATTTTAAACTTCAGAGGTGCCTGTATGTTGTGGTCCTCTAAAATATCTCCTGCTAAATCTCTTCCTGCATAGTTTCTCCTTTCCACTGCTTCCTGCAGATCTCTCTCTCTGTCTCTCTCTCTCTTTCTCTCTCTCTCTCTCTCCCCCCTCCCAAGGCTCTCCAAGGATACCCAGTAGTAAAAGATGCTAAGCACTGCCATTCAGCAACATCTGGAGGGATGCAAAATCTTTAAGATTAAAGGGGACCTGCCAAGTCAACTCAACGAGTTCAGAAAAGAAACTTCTTTTTCTCCCCCTTTCTCACACTCTGAATATTATTTAGAAACCTCTTAAAATATTAAATTTTAGTTGATTTCCAAAGCACCCTGAGGGCAGGACAAGAAGTAACAGATGGAAACTTATCAAAGAAAGAACCAGCCTAAAACTAAGGGCAAATTTCCTGACAGCGATAACGATTAACTAAAGGAACTTCTTGACTCCAGAAGTTCTGGGTGCTCCAACACTGGAGATTTCCAAGAAGAGATTGGACAGCTATTTGGACAACTATGATTTATGAGTTGATACAGAATAGTATAGGATATAATAGAACAGAATAACAGAGTTGGAAGGGATCTTGGAGGTCTTCTAGTCCAACCTCCTGCTTGGTGCGCACGGCACATGCATCTCATAATCGCATCTCGCCGCACTGTACTGAGCCTTGACGAATCGTCATGTCAAATACAAATACGTCACATCACACACAACGGATCGGATTAGTCTTCAAATATCAAAAAGGAGGACATGTAAGAGGACACTTTTCAAGAGAGGACAGAACTTACAAAAGAAGGACTGTCCTCCCTAAAGGAGGACGGTTGGTCACCTTAATTAAGTTAAGCAAAATGATCTTTCCTGGTAGGCCTCAGAAGGGAAGAACTGAGGGCAATTTCCGAGTAATTCTCCTCTTATTAAAGGTCATGCAACACCCTTTGTTAAATGCAACAATTGGGACTTGTGGGTTCTATTTTCAATAATAGGAGTGACTTAAATTGGAATTCTTAATGGAAGTTTCGGAGAAAAAAGGTCCATTTTCTTCTTGCTCCACAGTTCCAGTGACAATATTGTCTGTCCCAGTTGGGTAATTGTTAAAAGGAGATTTCACTTCTGAATGCTGTATATGGGTAAGGTTTTCCTCTGAAGAAATGGGATAGCAAGGCTGAGAACAATTTAAGTTCCATTTTTTTCCTATACTGCATCTACTTGACTACAATTACAGGTTGCTTCTCAAAGTAAAATATAATTGTGAAATATTGGTTGTCCTCAACTTGCAACCATTCCCTTAGTGACAATCCTCACACTTAGGACCATTGCAGCATCCCCATCATCACGTGATCCACATGCAAGCGCTTGGCAACTGGTATGTAGTTAGGACTGTTGCAGTGTCACAGGGCATGTGATGGCCATTTGTGAGTTTCCCAGTTGGCGTCCAACAAGCCATGTCAATGGGAGAAGTCAAATTCACTGAACAACTGCATGATTCCCTTATCCACTGCAGTGATTTGCAAAATAGGTCATAAAATTGGCCATGACTCACTTAACAATCACCTTGCTTAGAAATGGAAATTCTGGTCCCAGTTATGGTTATAAATTGAGGATGGTACCAGCATGGTTTCCTGCCTCCTTCCCATACATCTGACTGTGAAATTTAAAAAGATTAACAGAGTTGGAAGGGACCTTGTTGGTCAACAGGTCCAACCCAACACCCCGCCCAAGCATGGGAGCCTACACCATTTCTGGCAGATGGCAATCCTGTCTCTTCTTGAAAGCTTCCAATGACGAAGCTCCCACAATTTCTCAAGACAAATTGTTCCATTGGTTGATTGTTCTCACTGTCAAAAAATGTCTCCCTTATTTCTAGGCTGAATCTCTCCTTGATCAGTTTCCATCTATTATTCCTTTTCTGGCTTACAGGTGCTTTAGCAAATAGTTTGACCCTTTCCTCTCTGTGGTAGCCTCTGAAATACTGGAACACTGCTATCAAGTCTCCCCTGGTCTTTCTCTTCACTAGATTAGCCAAGCTCAGTTCCTGTAACCGTTCTTCATATGTTTTAATCTCCAGTCCCCTGATCATCCTGGTTGCTCTTCTCTGTACTTTTTCTAGAGTCTCAACATCTTTTTTATAGCGTGGTGACCAAAACTGGATGCAGTATTTTAGATATGGTCTTACTAAGGCTGTATTGAATGGTATTAGTGTCTCATGTGATCTTGATTGAATTGCTCTGTTAATGCAACTTAGGATTGCATTGCCTTTTTGGCTGCCACTGCACGCTTCTAGCTCCTATTTAATTGATTGTTCATTAAGACTCCAAGAACCTACTCTTTGACATGTGTGGCTTTACATTGACTTTGTTGACTAGATGCCAATTCCCCAAATTAAGGCTTGTCTAAGCATCCTGTTTGATACTATTGTCTACTCTATATTTCTTCTGCAACCCATTTTGGAAACCTTGAAAAGACATGATATTTTTCAGGGTGTTGGTTTTTTTTTTACTTCCAGCCTATTTCCTTTGTACAAGATGTAATTTGGTAGAGAAAACTTCATTGATAACAGAGTACAGGACTTATTGAAGTTAGGCTAATTTCTTTCTTTAGGGAAAAAAGAAAACTGCCTTAAACTGAGACATGATATGGATCCATTCTAGTCCAGCATTCTTGAGTTGGGCTGGTAATATTTGCCCAGGGAAACACCTGCAACTTTTTGTCCACCGAACTTGAGTTCCACTTCTGCACTACGTCTTTCCTTTTATAGAAGTTCCATTAGTAGCTTCTAAAAGAAGGGACAGAGAAGAAACGTCTATGAAGATTCTCCGTCATCTCCATCATCCAGATCATGGTTGTCCCAAAGATGCTTTTTCAAATGGCAATTGGACCTCATTTTTCTTTGTTCCTTCCTTCTGATCAACTGAAGAAGCTTCTTGGATGAGAAGCAAAACATCTTCAAGGAAAAACAAAGTCCAGCTGCCTTTTGGGGAAAAAAACACAGAGGAGAAAGCACTTGACCCAAAACAGAGTAGGAAGGGGAGAAAGAAAAGACACAAATTGCAATTTAATCGAAATCTCTAAAAGAGCATGGTGCTATCTGCAGTTAGTAGTAATCATAACATGATCACATTGTACAAACTCTCTATATGTTTTCCTTATCTTCTTATCACCAAATCTATCAGACTCTGAAATTATGAAACGTGTACAACAGGACAATCAGAAATGAAATTCTGCCTCTATGGGACTTTTTAAATTGAAATGGGACACCTGTGCCCTTCCAGATCGTATTGTACTGTATCTCCGTTCCTATTTTCTCTGTGCTTTCATCACACTATGGCTGCTAGAAGTTAAAATCCATATTTCCTCATTCCTTCCTACCATTGGCACAAATTCATCGGCTGAAGTCTAAATGGAAGGCAAGGAGACAAGAAATAGAAAATGAACATTTGGGGCAACTTATTTTCAGTTATAAGAGAGATGTAGTGGGGTTGTTGTTTTTTACTGCCATGATAGCTCCAGAGAATCAGACTCGTTAAATAAACCTTGGTGCCTGCCTGCCAGTTCTACAGATCCATTAAATCTAGCTCATTTGTTTTAAACCCAGTTTTATCTATTTAATAAAAAAAATCTCCTCAAAGCACAACTCACTGTGAAAGAAGAGAACTGTGTGGGGAACCCAGACTCCACACCTAAGCTGCAAATTTTACAGTAGGAGAATGGCCAATTTAATCAAAAACAATGTTTTTTTTCTCACCAGGAAAATGGGATGGAATAAAATTAAAAACGTGGGACTCACTATATTATTTCAAAAAATTTCTCCCTTTATGTGAGAAGTAGAAGAAAGGAATTTCATCAAGCCAGGGGTAAACAACAGCCTTGGCCCTAACAGTTAAGTGGTTGATGAGGGTTTTATACACTTTCCACTCACATTTCTCTACATATCAACATATCACCCATATTCACATACTTGCATAGAAAAATAGCAATAGCACTTAGACTTATATACCGCTTTATAGTGCTTTACAGCCCTCTCTAAGCAGTTTACAGAGTCGGCATATTGCCCCCAACAATCTGGGTCCTCATTTTACCCACCTCGGAAGGATTGAAGCAGAGGTGGGATTCAAATTTTTTAACAACCGGTTCTGTGGGCGTGGCTTAGGTGGTGGGCATGGCTTAGGTGGTGGTCATGTGACTGGCTAGGTATGGCCAACTCAACATCATTCAAATCAAGGCATGCATCTCCTCGCCTGGCCTCTCATAAATGTGGGGATGCCGCAACAGTTGTAAATGTGAAAAATGGTCATAAGTCACTTTTTTCAATGCCATTGTAACATTGAATGGTCACTCCACACAAGCAAAGTACCAGCAAAGGAGGGGAAAAAAACTCCAGAGACTTTCCTGAGATAGGACATCTAGTCCTGCCAAGAATGTAATAAGGGTCAACGGAGAAGCAGTTTCTGTAAGCAACACCAGAATGTTTCCTTTCTGCTTTCCTTACAGGATTAAGCCAGTAATTTCTTCTAACAACTGGTTCTCCAAACTGCTAACAACCGGTTCTAGAGAATAGGTGCGAACCTGTAGAATCCCACCCCTGGATGGAAGGCTGAGTCAACCTTGAGCCTGGGTGGGGTTTGAACCGCCAAACTGTAGGCAGCTGGTTGCAGAAGTAGCTTGGAGTACTGCACTCTAACCACTGTGACACAGAGGCAGTGGCTAGAGTTTAAAAACATGGAGTTTAGTTTAAAAACATGGAGTTTAGTTGCCATTTTGACAAAAGTTGGACCTCTATGACTTTTTCCAATGTCTCCAAGAAGAAAGCCTGTTAAATAGCTCTTTGGTGAGTCAGGATTCAGATTGTTAGGGTTAGTTAAAAACAGAGGTGTTATTCAGCACGTTCTGACCAGTTCTGGAGAACCAATAGTGGAAATTTTGAGTAGTTCGGAGAAATGGCGCATGCCACCTTTGACTGGCCCCGCCCCCATCTCTTGTCTGCCTCCTGAGTCCCAGCTGATTGGCTGGGTCTTCTTTGGTTGCCCTGCACAGGAGAATGGAGCTGGAAAGCAGGTTAGTGGAGTGTGGAGGGAATGGGGATTTTGGAATATCCTTCCCTTACCACGCCCACCAAGCCACACCCACAGAACCGGTAGTAAAAAAAATTGAATCCCACTACTGGTTAAAAACCCCTTCAACTAGTGATTTCTCTATTAAGGTGTCATTAGTGGTACTGGATGGGGAGAGGTAGAGTTGAAGGATCAAGAGATTTAGGGGCATATAAGAAATTAACTGTAGAAAAAACAAAACTGGGATTAAATTTCTTTTTAAAAACATTTTTATTAAAATTTTACAGTGCAATAGTATAAAAAGAAAAAGAAAGAAAAAAGAAAAGAAACATAGTATTTTTTACTCCTGTCCTTCTTTCTATCAAGTAATAATGTTTAGATTTTTCTTTTATCCTACATTTTTATGCAATATCCGAGGCAGTGAACATACCTAACACTCCTTCCTCCTCCTATTTCCACCATACAACCTTTGAGGTGGGTTGGGCTGAGAGAGAGTAACTAGTCCAAAGTCACTCAGCTGCATTTCATGGCTAAGGAGACACTACAACTCACTGTCTCCCAGTTCCTAGGGCTAGACAATACTTTAACTTCCTCTTTTCTTATTCAGTCTTTTTTCCCCCTCTTTCAATAAAAAGTCCATACAAAACTTTGAGATTTTTTTTTAAAGTTTTTGTCATTTGTTTCCTTGACCAAATTGGTCAGCTTTCCCATTTCTGCAAGTTCCATCAATTTAATAATCAAATTCTCTACTCTGGGTAGAACCAGGAGGACATTGCTTAAAGAGCAGGCCAGTGAGAAGAGTAGAAATCCACAGCCACTTGTCCTACTGTAGAGAGCCCTTCCTGAGCCACTTGTTTTGCCCTGTGCCTTGTAAGTTGCTCTCCTGCCTTCAGGCACCGTTGTTAGTATTGAAGTATAATTCAATTCTAGGTCCCTTTGGATTCTGTTCATCATAGAATGGGGTGAGCACCATCCTATGAGCCTTGGTGGCACAGTGGTTAGAGTGCAGCTCAAATCTCACCAGGCTCAAGGTTGGCTCAGCCTTCCACCCTTTTGAGGACAGTCAAATGTGGATTCAGATTATTGGGGGCAATAGGGTGCCTCTCTAAACCGCTTAGAGGGGGCTGTAAAGCACTGTAAAGTGGTATATAAGTGCTATTTGATAATTGCTATTGCTTATCCTTTCCTTCCCCTAAGAAATACCTTGGACCAGCTGTGCTCCGACTCTTATAAATAGATTGAAATTTCCAGTCTTTTTATGGACTGTCCTACTAGGTGACATATTCAGAGACTGGACTCCAGCAAAATTTCTCTTTCTCTTCCCTGAAAATCTATCCATAAATACAGCCAGAAAATAATACCACTAATGAGGGTCCATGTTCTGCAGCACGGTCCCTGAAATTTTCTGCAATTGTGAGGTGCTTTCATTGACAGTCTATTCGTGTGTCCTTAAAAGGCTGCCATGTCTCCTCCTCCAAACTCCCCAGGGCATCTAATGAACTTAATCGTGAATGTCAGGAATTACAAAATGTCCCGCTTGTCCTTTTCAGCCCAAAGGAAACTTATATGCCAGTCCATTTTTTTTTTCTCCCTGCATTCTGGCGCTGAGCACATCTGTCTTTCAGATGACTCAAGGGGATGCCTTGCTGAACTTTGAGGCTACCACAGAAAGCCGCCATTTTCTTTTCTATGAAGTCTCTCCCGCCTTAAAACGGACTGAAACAGATCTGATAACACGGAGGGACGAGGAAGGTTAGGAAGTTTCACAGTCTTTCTCACACATGTGACACAAATTGGCTTGCGGGTGAAATTAACCGAGCTGGAAAAAAGCAAAAAATGAAGCTTGTCAGGATAATGACATCTGATGTGGCCTTCTGAATGCTCCAGCATGAATGAGAATGTTCCTTTGTGCAAAGTGTCTGCTTTACCAAATCTGAAATAACCTTTGAATACAATGTGCCTCATAAACTGAAAGACGACAAATTACTGTCTGTGAAGGCGAATGCATCTTCCTTTTCAAAATTGTTCCCTTGCCAGTCAATCAAACTAAATGTACTCAAGGCAGCTCACCACCCATAGTTACCATCATGGCTCAAAACAGATTAAAGTACCATTTATAACAGCAATAATATTATAATAATCAAGCTTGGACTGCACTGAGTGTCCACCTTTCCCAATTCTGGGTTGAAAACTTGGTTTTAGAGTCAGAAAAAGAAGAGGTCTTGGTGGAAAGGCTTTTTTAATTTCCTTTTCTTGTTAGATCCAGAGTTTGATGGGTTTTGTTTTTTTTTTAACTTACCTGTTATTGCCTTTAAAACTTTCTTTCCCACTTCACAGGACTGTGCTGGCTCTTCCTCAGATTCAGTTAAGTCTGTAATCTTAGCCCTGCGATGGTCACAACATGAGTGAACTCATGGAGTTCTCTAGCCAGATTTTGCAGTATAATGTAATAACAGAAATGAAGTTCAGTTCAAAGTGAGGGCAATTTGCATAGATGATTGTAGCCAATAAATTATGTAGAAAATGATACGAAGTCAGAGCGCTAGGGAACCAGTAAAATTTAGCTACAGGCTGATATCATCAGAGGCCATTTAAATTATTACAAAGAAACAGCAATGTCTCTTGAAAAGGCCACATAACTCAAAGTCATCATTTTTCATTATTTTGATGAAATGTAGGTGAAACTCGGTTCTACAGCGTACAAGAAATGATACTGTACAACTCTACACGGTAGAGTTGTGGACAAGGACTTGAGCTGAGATGCTTCCCATCGTACCTGAACTCACCTGATGGCCATAAAAAACAATTACTGTAATCTCAGGGCCTTGCCTTACTCACATCTAACCACAAGACAAACATTGTTCTGACCCAAGCTTCATCAATGTAATGAAACACAAACTGGTTTTAGAAGCAAAACCTATTTTATTGCAACGCTGGGAATTATATTCATTCCCAGCCAGAACTAATCTTAAACAGTTCCCCAAGATAACCACATGCCTTTCAGTGCTGTGGAATGCTGCCAAAAAACAGAAGTCCAATTAATTATAACAGAAATCAACCGAAGTACCAGAAAAAAATGACCAGAGTATACAGAGCTTCAAGAACTTGGAATCTATCAAACTACTTTGCTTCCTGCAAAGGTTTCGTCATTGAGGTCTGACTTTTATCCCTTATGGGAGGGGCACTCACCTCCCAGCCTTACTCCCAAGTCACCCCTTCTATTTCAGCTGCTCTCGCAGTCCAGCAGCTCTGCGCACACGCGCACTGGGAACAGGCTCCTCTGGGTCCTCTTCCTTGCTGCTGCCAGACTCCGAAGGCTCCAAAGGCAGCACCCCACCCCCAGATGGTCCTGGCACCATCCCTGCATCAGATGCAGGACTCTCATCCAAGTCCTCACCCAACTCCCTGACTGGTCCCCTTTCTTCCACACTGTGCAGCTCTGCTGCTGGTTGCACCAGCTGCCAGAGAACCACAACAAACATGACTTGGCAACATCTTTTTTCTGCTGTGTGTCCATGATGTTGCTTTTCTCTTGTCCCCATTACATATGGAGACATCCTAAATCAATGTTTCTCAGACTTGGTTACTTTAAGATGAGTGGACTTCAACTCCCAGGATTCCCTAGACCAGGGGGTCTCAAACTCAATTTACCTGGGGGCCGCTGGAGGCAGAGTCTGGGTGAGGCTGGGCCACATAAGGGATTCCACAAAAAACGTTGTTAAAAAAATATCCTCAAATGTCATCAACAGTTAATGATTTCTCCAATACATGAACTGTCCTGAACACATGAATGGAACATTGAATGAAGATCATGAACGGTTCCTCAGAACGTGGCTTCTCCAGCTTACTCCTTGCTGCCAGAGACTTGACAACGCTTCCTCTCACATATCTGAGCCACATTTGGCTGGAGAGAGGAGGCACTTGAGACCCTCAGTATGGCTTGAAGATGATCATCAGTAAGTCTGGACCTGTACTTGGACTTGTTAAAGTTCAGGGTGGAGAAGAAGCCACGACGAGGAACGGCGGGCGGGACTTCCTTCAGAGGTCCATTCCCCCTGAGGGCTGCACTAATATTATACTTTCATATCACGGTGGGGGCCACAGGATATCATCCTGCGGGCCGCAATTGGTCCGCGGGTCGCGAGTTTGAGACCCCTGCCCTAGACACTGGCCCACCATGTCCTCAGTTAAATCCAATATTTTAGGAGTAAGTAAATTTAGGTGGGCCACTTTAAATGATGTGATCTAATTGGGACATGGAGCATCAATGATACTGAATGGGGGCATTGTTAAAGATGTGCTTGGCTGGAACCCATTAAATGACTAGAATCATATCTATTAGCGGCTCACCAGTGAGCATCAGTCATGTACAAAGATATAATCTAACATTCAAATGTAGCACTGAAATAGAAGGAAACCAAGGAATTGTATAGCAAACTGCAAGAGGTGACAAATGCAACATCCATAAAGGATGCAACACAGTGAAAACTTAAATTAATTCTTTTAGGGCCAAGAGATTCTCACCATCTCATGCCTAAAAGTGTCTAAACATTTCTGACAGATCCATATAGTTTAATCGGCAGCAGTCAGAAATTGTTTGGCATTGCCTTATATCTGGATCTAGACTCTCATGTGAGCTGCCCCTACCATTAAACTTTTAAAAAAATTTTGAGCCACAGTGGCACAGCGGTTAGAGTGCAGTACTGCAGGCTACTTCTGCTGACTGCTGGCTGCCTGCAATTTGGCAGTTCAAATCACACCAGGCTCAAGGTTGACTCAGCCTTCCATCCTTCCAAGTTGGTAAAACGGGGACCCAGATTGTTGGGGGCAATAGGCTGACTCTATAAGCCACTTAGAGAGGGCTGTAAAGCTCTGTAAAGTGGTATATAAGCCTAACGGTGGTGGGTTTCAAATTTTTTTACTGCCGGTTCTGTGGGCATGGATTGGTGGACGTGGCTTGGTGGGCGCGAAGGATACTGTAAAATTTCCATTCCCACCCCAGTCCAGGGGAAGAATACTGTATAATCCCCATTCTCTTCCTACCCAACTAACCTGCTTTCCAGCTCTGTTCTCCTGTGCAGGGCAATAAAAGAATACCCAGCTGATCAGCTGGGACTTGGTAGGCAGAGAATAGAAGGGGGCTGGGCCAGTCAGAGGGGGTACCAGTTCTCCAGAACTGGTCAGAACCTGCTGAATACAACCTCTGAAGCCTAAGTGCTATTACTATTGCTAAAGCAGCTGCCTCGGAAAGCTGTTTAGACAGAAGTCCCTACCTTTTTTTACATCTTAAATCTCTCCAATCATTAAATCAAAGATCCCGAATCCTGTCCTAGCCTTTTTTCCAAGAACAGTGCATATGTATTTATATTGTTACAGTGGAGTCCAGTTTAGCAAAAAAATGATGCAAATCAGGTTCATAAACAATAGATTAAAAGGATGCAATTTATGTTGTTTGATGTCATTACGTGCAGGATGCAAATAATGTAGCTGACATCATTGGCACAACCGTGAGATATACTCTTTGATCTATTAGATTTTGGGAAACAAAAAATATATATTATATAAAATGAGGTTCTGCTATATTATGTTTATCACTTATGGTAAACTTTAAAGCTTTAACCATACAGTACTTAATTAGAGTGATTTTTCCCAATGCCCCACACAGATTAATTCTGAGCCACTCCTATAGTACACCTAATACTATTTCAGTACCCTTGAACATTTCAGAACATTAGAGATTTAATTTAATGATTTAATTTAATCATTTAAAGTATTTTATTTTATGTCTTTATATTCTCAGCAAAAGGTATCTGTAGGAGATGACCAGGCTAAGTGTGAGGGAGGGGTCAAAGCAGAGGTGGTATTCAGCAGGTTCTGACCAGTTCTGGAGAACTGGTAGCAGACATTTTGACTAGTTCGGAGAACCGGCAAATCCTACCTCTGACTGGAGATTTTACAGTATCCTTCACCTGCCACGCCCACCAAGCCACACCCACAGAACCGGTAGTAAAAAAATTGAATCCCACCACTGGGTCAAACTCATTAGTCCTGAGTACCTGTATGCCCACAAGATATCTAAGTCCAGACGATCTTGAATGCCCTTATTTCCGCCCATTACCCTTGACTGTTAGTAGTTCAGATTCTTGTAGAGAAGTTAAGGTAGCAATAAAATGAATTAAGCTTTATACTCATTTGAACAGCCTGGATCTCTTGATTTTCCCAGGGCTTGACAGCAAAATGTACCTGTGCCATTTTCTGTCTCAGATGTTAATAAGAGAGTTTTTCAACTTATGTCAGGCACAACAAGCTAAGTGGAGATGGGAGGATTGATTAATTGTTAAAAGTACATGAACAGAAATCTTCTCAACTAATGGTCAGTACCTGATTAGAACCAGATAAGGATCAACAGCATTCAAGGTGGATTGGACTTAGTTCACTTGTGGCTATGTAGGGATTCTAGGCTGAGTTCTCTTTTCACTCCTCCCCCTAGTTCTGTCAGTCCTCCTCCTACACCAGAGATCTCCAAACTTGTCAACTTTAAGACTTGTGGGCTTCAACTCCCAGAATTGGCTGAGGAATTCTGGGAGTTGAAGTCCACAAGTCTTAAAGTTGACAAGTTTGAGAATCTCTGTCCTACACCTTATACAATATGCAGCAAAAGTTTTCAGATAACCTGGATTGCAAAATGAGGCCAAATTATAGAAATAGTATAAATATATACACACACAGTGAATTGGCAATTCTTGGGCAGTTATATCCCACAACAATACAACTATTCAGGAAACTCCAAAGTAGAACAAAAAGCACTGAAAAATATTTTCTTAAGTTTTTTTTAAGAGAAAGATGATTTATATATACCCTGGCCTAACCAAAAGGATTGAAACAATTTAGCTTCATGGAAATGCAGAAGTTTAATTAAAATAAAATGTTGGTGCCTATGTTTGCATGTTGAAATGTTGACATTTGAGTACATAAATTATTTTGTGAACATAGAATTCCATGCAGTGATTTACTATATCCAAATGTCATATATTCTGTAATAAGGCTAAAGAGATGCAAGAATGATAGTCTTCTATTATGAGGAAATGAAGGAATACAATGAAGATGAATTATCACGCACACATTTTCTGGAAATATTACATTCTGTATGTGTACTAGGTGTGGTCCCTTTTATTGAAATTTCTTTTTTTAATCATAATTTTGTTAAAAATTATAACAATAAAAACTAATACAAACTTAAAACGGAAAAGAAAAAATAGAAAGTGCAGAGAAGTAAAAGAAAAATAGAAAAGAAATAAAAAATAAGAATATATTAAAAGAAAAAGGAAATAAATACATAAAGAAATGATTTCCCATTTTATAATATATAATGAATTTTAGGAATTTATCACATTCTCTTAAAATACAACAATCTCTTCTTCCCATATCCTTCTCTTATCTATAAACAAATCCTTAAATCCTTAAGGATTTATGAGAATCCTTAAATTCTCTTGGATTATTATTTGTAAATTGCTTTTTATTATTTAAGACATCAGACTGTTTTGTATTCCAATGTAACACCTTGTCTCCTAAGCTGTACGTCCACTGGAGGTCTCCATCTTGCAATCTCGTCATTAGGAGCCAATGTCTGAAGGGTCTGTTTGTCGGTTCTTCATTTCGACATGATATTAGTTCACCAGAGTCCCTTTGATACAAGATGGGCAGCAAATACATTTATAAAATAAATAATTACATTTTTTTCCTGGCTGTCCCTTTTACTGAAATTTCAAAACCCTAGTCACTAAAACTTGCTCATGTGTGACCTCTGTTGTCCTGTGATTCCTCTTGTTCTTCCACTCCTATTTTCAAACATTTTGGCAACAATCACAAACTTTCTGCACAAGATGAAACAATTTGCCATTTTTGCAGCCCTTGACTATTCAATAGTCACTCTTGTGACCCAGCAGTGATGACAATGATCTTGGAAATAAATCACCATCTCTTGAAAAGAAAATCACACAGCTATCTCTTTGAATTTCCTTGTCAATAAAGAGTTATCTTCCCTCCCCAAAATTACCATGTATCACATCTATTGTGACATAATAAGAAACCAGGAAAACATTTATGAGTCAAATTTATACCTTGTCCATCTCACCGACTCAGAACTGTTTACAAATAAAACTTTTTTTAAAGTTTCATTTCGTTTGTAAATGAAAGCTTTGCCTTCACTCTACTCAAAGCTTCTAAATCCATGCTGCCAAAACAATGAGAAAAATCCCAGTAAACATTTGCTTTGCATGTTTCACAACTGTAATATTGCACTGGAGGCCTCTGAAAGTTTACAAATCAATACATCCCAGTTGGTGGTCAGAGTTGTGATATACTTGTAGATACCGCCAAGTAGGGAAATGAAAAACATATTGCAGTGATCATCCTACAACCTCAGTGTTTACAAATGGGAAGGGACAGGCGTTATACCTTTGGAAGCTTCCAGTTACTAACTCTTAAACTTTAAATTAAAAAAAGCAATTAAGAGGAAATAGAAGGAGGAGGCTCCAAAAATCAAGACACAGGTGAATGGAACAAAAAAAAAATAACTCTGCCATCTTGTGGTCATCCAGTTATTTACAGCCCAGTTATTTATTAAGACAAAAGAGAATTTTAGCTGACACATCTCGTTCTTGCCCATTGGAGCTAGCATAGATACGGCTGCACGTTATTTGTTCTTATATCACAAAATGGCATAGCAGAGGCTCACATCTGTTTAAAGCAACTTATTTTGCTCCAGTTTCCTTTGAAAATAATTGGGAGAGAAATATGAATTAGAGCTAAGAAACAGGGGGATGCTATAGAGAGGATCCGTGCTCTTATCATTCTTCTACAAGTGCATCATTAATTAGATACTATATCCATGTAGGATTCAGCCAGAGGCACAGTATTTCTTCATTTAACCTAGAATTATCTTCTCCAGAGTTTCAAAGCTGATCTCCTCTAATTCATTAGGATTTAAGACAAAGCTGGACATGACTGGTCTACTCTGAATGGCAACGTCATTCCAGAACTCAGAGGCCTTTCTGGTCCTATGCTCCTTGGTCCATTTTCATTGGCGATGCCAAGGGATGATCTTCTGAATATAACGCAGGTTCTACCTTTGAAAATGGACACAATACCACTGATCAGGTAGTCCTAAGTAGTTCATGCTGAACTACTTCCTGTAGTTGTGAATAAGGTAGTGTGTCAGCCCATAAAACATTTTGTGTACACGTTTTATAGTTGACAACAGAAAGAAGAGGGGGGTGTTTCAAAGAGCAGGCAACAGTGTGGAATCGAAAGTACATTCCATTCATATTTTCTTCAAAGACTGATTAGATGACTGAAGCTTCTGCCCGAAAAAAATCTAATTAGAGAGCATGATTGATGACTCTAGGCTATGGGCGTTTTTCATTGGATGATAGACCCAGAGGGGTGGGGGGGGAAGCAGGATCAAGGGTGACAGTGAATTACGTATCTCAAAGTTGGCTTTACCCAGGTTAGTGCCGGATGTAGAATGTTAACTTCAAATAAATCCTTTTTAGTTTTGGGGGTGCGGCTCGAGGCTCATGTTTTAAATGGAGTAACTGCCGGGATCCTGACATAGTGTTTTCATAGGAAGTAAGCACCATTGTAAACATGTTGTGGAGAGGAGAGAGGAGGTAAGAGGGAGACCAAAGGAATATAGAACAAAAGCAGGCAATGTATGTTAAGAGAGTTGAAACTTCTGCTATGACATCAGCTTTTTTTAAAAAAACCCAACAGTTCTTTAAACAAAAAAAAAAAGATTGTTCCTTCCTTCCTTCCTTCCTTCCTTCCTTCCTTCCTTCCTTCCTTCCTTCTTTCTTTCTTTCTTTCTTTCTTTCTTTCTTTCTTTCTTTCTTTCTTTCTTTCTTTCTCTCGTCTCCTCCCCTCCCCTCATCTCATCTTTCTTTTCTTTCTTTCATGATCCGGTTCTGGAACAAGGTTAGAGGCATTGCTCCCAAATAATTTGCCGAGCGCATTCAAAGGCAGGCTGAAAAGAAAATAGCTTGAGTACTACTGATAATTCAGATTATTTATAGGAGATTCAAACTGTTCATGTAAACTTATAAATCAAAGTTGAGATGCAGCTATTGGTCACAAACTATAAAGTTTCACTGGGCAGCATGCATCACTTACTGTCTTCCTTAATGTTTTGGGCATGTTTAATTTCTGACTGACTTTTTCCTCCTTTTGATTAAATAGTAAATCTAAGAGTTTCCAAGAAGATATGGTAGAAGTGATATTTGTCCTTAAAGGAATGGGCCTGTGGCAAAAGCAAGGAAAAAAATCTTGCATTAAAATAAAGTTCTTAGCTGTGTTGCTAACAATTTGTTTTACCTGGTAGGGAGACGCTTGGAAACTGCTCCCTTCTCATTTCTCCCCACCCCTCCCCCACCCCCATTTCTGCCAGTAAAGCATATAAGTTTGAAACATGGCGAGGTAGGAAAGGATTCTGGAGTGCTGTATGCAAGGATATCAAGCAGGACTAATCCTATTATTAGGCCGAAGGAGGAGTTCATTTCAAACAATGGATTCTGGGTGGTGACAACTTCCCAACTACTTCTGCTGGGTGGGACATGGATGGCAACTTTCCAAATATTGGTTGATTGCCTGACGGTTCCATCTGTTTATTTGTTTAGGGAGATGTTTGGAACATAAGTGAGTTTGGATTGTCAGGCCCTTGGCAGAGTCGGACTCTGAGGGAGAGGAGGAACAGCCGACAAGGCGTGGAGGTGTGGCTCCGGAGGTTGTGGAGGTGGCTGGGGAAGGGCTGGGCAGTCAGAGGAAGACGCAGGCCCATCCCCTCTACATCCTAGGACATGCAGGGAGGAACAGAGAAAGCAACAACTTTGCTTACGAGAGAGGAAGTGGCCATGATCCTCCTCATTGGTTGCAGCTGGGGAGAATAGTATATAAGAGAGACGGTTAAAACATAGCGTTTCCAGAAACAAAGCGTGTGTTATTTTGGTCAGAATTTATCTTGGTTGGCGACCTGTCTTATTATCTCCTTGAATTTGGTAATTACTTATCCTGGTCCATTGTGAAAATTTCATCATTGTAGTTTGTTTGGTTTTTTTTTTTATTTCACCTCTATCTGCTCATTAAGTTCGGACTGTATTGCTTTCTTTTGAAGACTATTTTTAAGTAAGTTTTATCTCCAACTGAGAATTATTGAACAGTGGGGCCAAGTTGGACGCGTTAAAGGACATTTATTTACGTTTTGGATTTTGTTACGTTTGTGTTACACTCCGGGTCATCACAGGGATGCTGCAATTATTGGGTGTGCCTTTGGCATGTTTAAAGTTGTATACTTGAAAAGTAGTTGATAGTACCATGAGAGAGAGAAGAAGGGATATACACGTGCTGACTCATGATTGAATGAATCGCTATTTATTATATTATTATATTAATTTCCTAGGCTTGCACAGCTACCTGGAGCATACTAACACCATAGATTGGATGATAATCAAAATATCAACAATCATTGTGAAGAAAATTCACAATCCTTTGTTGGGACTGCAGAATTAAAAACGTGGAAGAGAGAGTAGCTTAAGACAGTGTTTTTCAAACTTGGCAACTTTAAGACTGCAATACCCAGAACTTCTAATTCCTCCCATAATTCCCTAGCCATCATTATATTTCTTCTTTCCCTAAAATTTAGACCCACCTCATCTTATCCTCCATTTGGTTATCTGCAGAAAATGCTCAACTGACTTGCCTTTTTAAGCCTCTGCCTTCAGCAATTGCATAGCTAGCATGCAATGTTATGCAGATGGGGCGGGGGGTGCCTGAACGGCTGGTGTTAATGGCCACTAAAGAGAGATAATCTGCAATAACTACACCTCTCCAAGCCAACTTGCAAATGAGAGGTTGTTATTGTAGAAAGGAACATTACAGTATATGCATGTACAAAGAGACAGTGATTCAATCTTCACTTCAATAAGAATATCTCTTCCACTCTAAGAAGCTCCTATACCTAAGACAGGGGTCAGCAACCCACGGCTCTGGAGCCGTATGTGGCTCTTTCATCCCTCTGCTGAGGCTCCCTGTCACCAGTCAGCTCCACAATTGATAGGGCTTTCGGTTAGGACAGGTGGAGGAAAAAGGACGCTGCACTAGGATGAGACTGTATGGTGGGGGAACCGGACTTCTGGTTGGCTCCAGGATTGAATGAGGAGCTTCCTGTTAGGACCTTTGTGACTTTTTGAGTGTTTAAGGTTACTGTGATGACCCAGGGCATGGCACAAAGGCAACACAGTCAGATAATCAATAAGAGTCCTTTTATTATCTCCAACTTTGTCACCAACGTCCAGGTTACCTTCTGGCTGGAGAAAAACTCTCCCAGAAACAGCCTTTGACTGCAGAAAATTAAGTCCAAAACAGAGTAAACATAAACTATAACTTAAAGTCCAAACAAACCAAACTGAAGTAATTAGTTTGGCAGGGCAGGAACAAGAATTTCAGACTTGAAAACAGGGCAAAACTCACATGATTGGGAAGATGCCAGGAACATAGATAAGCCATGACAACACAAGTCACATTTGTTCCCAACAGCTTGCCGCACACAGCTTGCCTTTTTTATAAACTGTGTTCCCAGCTGTGACTAATGAAGGGAATCAGGGCCCTTTCCTCCCCGTAAGCCACGCAACCCACGTTGCTCTCTTCTCCATTCCTCCCTGCATGCCCTAGGATGAAGAGGGGGTGGGCCTGGGTCTTCCTCTGAATTCCCTCTGCCTTGTCCTACCTCTTCCCTGCTCTACCCAACCGCACTTTGCCCTTCCCATTTCCTCCACAGCCAATGGAGCCACACTTCCACTCCCTGTCAGCTGTTCAGCTTCCTCCTCAGATTCAGACTCTGACAGGGGCATGACAGTTACTGACCCCTGACCTAAGAGAAGCATGGTATGAGTCAAGGTGGAATGGTTAAGATGTTGGACTGGTACTAGGGACACTCAGGTTTTAGTCTGTCCTCAGCCACAGAAGCTCATTAGGTGACTTTGGACCAATCAGTCTCCTTCAGTCCACCACACAGAGCTGTTACTCTGGGCAAAAGAGCAGAGAATATTCAAAATCCTGCCCTGAGCTCACGAATGAAAGGCAGGATCAGAATCTTAAAAACCTATAAATGCTAGTTCATGTTTCTTACCATTGCACCCAACTAGAAAAACCAAAGTTCAAGGTGTTTCTTCTAAAAATTGCTTTGCCACTCTTAGTCCTTGAAGCATGCAAGAAGATAACATCTCTGAGCCAGCAGTGCATTATTGTTAGATGAGTCTTGTTCTCATTCAAAACGTGGAAACTTTGGACATGTTTGGCTGAAGACTATAAAGATTCACAGAGGAAAATTTTATTGCTGCCATGCTTAAGACAACAACATAGTTTGCAGTGACCTGGAGGAAAATATGTGTGTGGTATATTTTATGCTTTTATCTTCGTGCAGTTTTTGTACAGTTTTTATTACTGTAAGCTATGCAGTTACCCTGAGGTAAGATAGGTGGCCAGTAAATGTTATAAATAAATAAATGTTATGGATGGATGGATGGATGGATGGATGGATGGATGGATGGATGGATGGATCTAGCAAGCCTTTTTTATAAGTTGTTTCCTCCAATTTCTCCAATTCAGCCTGGGCCATAGTTGACCACCCAGATGTAGGAATACATCCTCATATCAGTGGATCCCAACCGTAATACTAAGAGTTTCTTCTGAAATATTATGACATACTTTCGGTCACATTTTGGTGTGGTCCACACCATATCTTCAGTTGAGGCTATCATTGTGCTGCAAAAATCTAGATGACCAGTTAAAGGTCTATGAAGATTCTCAGTCATTTAAGTCATAGTTGTATTAAAGTTGGGGGTTTTTTGTTTTTTGTATTTTTTTTAACAGTAATGAGTGATATATATTTTTTCAGGAAGAAGAAGAAAAGGAAAAAAAAAGCCCAGTTTGACCAGTTAAAGATTTCTACACTGCCACCAAGTGCTCATCCAGATTTATGAAGCCCACATCTGCCAGTTGTAGCTTGAGCAGGTTATTTCAAGGAACTATGTGACCTATGAACCTTACTAATATTGGAGGTTTTGGGAAGTAGTTGTAACTCAAAGCTATATCAGGGTGGCTGTGAATTAAGCTACCTTCTCCTGGTCAGCTGTGTTGTACAAACCATGAAGCCCAGTCATTAAAGTTCTGCTCATTCAAGTAGGTTAGACTGTTCGCATACATTATCTTCATGCAGTTTCTTTTTATTGTAATTTCTTTCACTTTTTTCCCACGTCTATTTTTTTCTCATGATTCATTCTTGACACTACCCAAAAAATGACCAGTTCAGAACTGGTCACCCTTTCACTCTTAATTGATTCTTTCAATCTTTTAGAAACAATCAAATTAAGTGTGCTTTCAAGATGTATATTCATCCACTAATCTGTGTTTTTTTCCATTATTACTGCAGCACAACATGCAACAGTCATTAATTTATGGATTCCTACTTTCATATGCATCAACAACAACAAATACATACTTTCATCATTTTAGTGTTTTGATTCATAATTAAATCCAGGGCTTCGCTTCCCTGTATGTATTCATCAATTCCCTGAACTAATACCATGTCCATCCAAATCAATTACATCCTTTCATTTTCTCTTAGTTTGACTGACACACAACATGTTTATTTTTCTTTGCTCTTTACTAGTGCTCTTTACCATTTAATCTTCTTACATTAGAAATCACAATTATCATATGTCATAGTAGGCTCCGGACAGGCCCATAGATACCGACCTCTGCCACTTGTCATGAATGCGATCAATTAAGGCTTCCGTACAACCATTTTTAATAATATAGAGAAGGTGTCAATTAGTCTACCTACCTTGATCATATCTGTCCCTGCAGCAATGGTACAACAATCAGGCTTGGTACATTTTGACCAGCATGGCGTGGCCATGCAGGTTAGTCTTATCCTAACAAGATTAATGGGGTGTTTGGTCCAACCAATCTTGCTTTGGGATTAAAATCCAGACTATATAGGACTGTTTGGATAAATAGCAGCTTTACCAGTAAGAGTATTTCCAGGCAGCCCATCTTGTCTCCAAGATCATTGGTTTGTTGGATTTAACCTTTGGGTAACACTTCCTCACCTGCTGAGAAAGCTCTAATTTCATTCCTTTCAGTCTCTAGACAAGGCAGGTTAAACAGGGGGGAATGTGTGTTGTGTGACACCGATCATTTGAAAGTAACATTTCTGAAAGAAGTTGTTCATTGGCAGCTGAACAAAAATGGGAGGCAGCTTCAGGAAACATCTGGCCCAGAGCCATCATTCAACCCCTCTCTGGTTCTGGATTCAGAGAATTAATGAAGACAGATGCAGCCATCCTTACTACTGACCTCTTGGTGCTAATGAAATTATTTAATGGTCAAGCCCTGTCACTAGAAAAGTAGATTAATTAGTGAAGGAGGCAAAGGGAAAGCACTCTAATGTCTTCTTGGCTTCTAATAATAGCGTTGCAATCAAGTCAGGTAACCTATGAGCAAAGAGGCTGATAGAAGAGGGCAACTTTGCAACTCACCTTCATCACCGGCCACAGTGGCAGCAAATGCCCTCTTCACCACCAGATGCTGTGCAGAGGGACAATGGCAAAAACAAATTGCTGTCTTCCCTGAAATTAAGTTTAGCCATATGGTTGGGCACGTGAGCAAAAGAGCTAGGAGAGGCATGCAAGGGAAGAGGGAGGGAAGAGGAAGGCAGGCAGGCAGGACTTCATTTTGTCCTAGGAGAATATACTTATTGTTTTAATCAATGTTGGTGTGATTTAGTGAGTTTGGTCCAATCCTTGGAATTATTTTCTAGTTCCATGTGAATAAGGCAGCAATTCTGTATCTTTCACTGCCTGTGAACAGGAAAGGCCTATCCACTCAGATTCTCCAGAAATTTTTCTGGCCTTTGGTAGGCATGCTTGAAAGAAAGAAGGGGCACAGACTCATACTTTACATGACAGCCAGAAACCTACTGGAGTTTTCTGGGTACGTGGATCCCACCATCCCATTTCCTACTGCTAGGTTTGCCTTGCTCCTAACCTGCTCAAAAAGTTTTACTGTTCTAATTTAGACAATGTCCCAGGACTTAGGAGATGTTAAGTCCTGGATTTGTCCATATTGGCTAAGAATATAAACACCACTTGGGATTTGAGTACTTATTTACAGTACCTGCTATTACATAACAGGAGTAGACAATATCTTAAGGGCTAAGGACTACAACTCAGCTTTTCTTCTTCTGAGCAATGACAAACCATGATGGCCAGAAGGAAAGGTCGGAGCCTAAATTTTTCAGCCCTGTTTGTTTGTTTGTTTTAATCTGGGGTAGAAATTTAAGGTCAGCAATGGAAGTAGAAACCCTCTGGGTTCTAGCAACACAGAAGTGAAACACTTACATCCTTTTGACTCCCAATGGAAAAACTCCTCCAAACATATTTGTTATTCAGCCTTAAAACATCCAAACTTCAAAAGAACAATTAAAGATATTTTTTTAAAGGGTAGAAATGGGGATGATCTGCCTTCCAGAACCTGCTGCTTCCATTCCTACCCTTAATTTTGCAGGGAAGCAAGGAGATTTTGAAGTTGATCATCAAGTATTTTGCCATCAGTTTTCAAGAATGCAACATTAGGAACCTCACGGGTGGAGCCATACCTGGACAATCCTTATTATAAAGGTTTAGATGTGTCCAATTTTGTTTGGCCAGTCCCAAAAAGAAATGATGTGGCTGTTTGGGACAGTTGAAACCAAGACCCATTTCAAAGGATCAAATCAATTTAACCTTCATCTTCTAATATTCTTCACCTTTGATATCAGTAGTCATTTTATGGAACTGGATGATCATTGGGTTGGTTGGTTGGTTGGTTAGGTTTATGCATCTTTCTGTATAACTATAGTTCCCTGAGCACATTCCTTTGATGTGCGAGAACATGAGAGATCACAACAGTAATTAACAACAATAACCTTGAGTGGGAGAAAAATGTGTTATGTTCAAATAATTTTCAGTGAAATACCATGGAGAGAATTTAATAGCAGTACTAACAATGTTTTGTTTATTTATTTATTAGATTTTTATCCTGCCTTTATTAACTCAAAACAGCAAAAAACACTCTTTCCTCCTCCTCTTTTTCCACACAACGACAGCCCTCTGAGGTGGATTCAAAAGAGAGAGAGAGAGAGAGGGAGGGAGAGAGAGAGAGAGAGAGAGAGAGAGACTGGCCCAAAAGTCACCCAGCCAGCCTTTATGTCTAAGGCATGCCTAAAATTCACACAATCCTGCTTTTTAAATCAGCACTTGAAGAACTATCATCAAATTGGCTGTCAGTTTTAAGACTTCCAAGACAAAAGTCAAGTTCATTGGAACCAGTGGTGGAATTCAAAAACTTTTACTACTGGTTCTTTGGACATGGCTTGATAGGTGTGGCGTGGCTTGGTGGGTATGGCCTGCTGGGCGCAGCAGAGGAAGGATACTGCAAAATCCCCATTCCCTCCCCACCCCACTAACCTGCTTTCCAGCTCTGTTCTCCTGTGCAGGGCAACAAAAGAAGACCCAGCCGATCAGCTGGGACTCGGAAGGCAGAGAATAGATGGGGGCAGGGCCAGTCAGAGGTGGTATTTTTGCTGATTCTCTGAACAACTCAAAATTTCCGCTACCGTTTCTCCAGAATTGGTCAGAACCTGCTGAATACCACCTCTGATTGGAACTAATATACCATCTCACTCTCACCTAAAAAATAGGTTTTTTTAATGTGATGTATCACCTGCATTTGGAAAGTCATCAGTCCAGCAGCATGATAAACCTTTCAATATTTCCATATGGATTTTAGATTTTACTCTGCATTTGGCCTGATTACTCAGGGGAGCTCACTCCATTTCTATCTGAGATGTCCTTTAAAAGACAATAGTGGAAGAAAATCTGTCCCTTGAAAAATCTATCAGATGTTATGCCAAGATTTCCTCTGCACAGGTTTCAGAATGAGGATTTGTTCTTGGGTACTAATGATATATTTCTCATTAATAAACTATGTCAAACCACAACTTCCAGTGAAGATTCATGGAGAACTAAACTCCCCGAAGGGGAAGGAACAGGAAGGAGCAGGTTTCAGCCAGCAATGGTGCCTGGTCCAGATGGATCGACAGGTTTTCTTTTTTATCATAAATGTTTTGATGATGAACTTTTAGAACCTTTACAAATCATGACGAACTCTATGTTACAGGGAGGAAATATTGCAGAAAGTTGGAAAGAGAAATATTTCTGTTCTGACCAAGGCTTCCAAGACAGTAATTATGCACATGTTTATTTTAAAAACAAGTCTTGTTTTATTGCAGCACTGGGAATTATTTTCATTCCCAGCCAGTAATGAATCTCAAACAGTCCCTCGAGATAAACACCCACCTTTTTTTTCCTGTGAAGTGCTGCCAATAACAAAAGTGTCAAATGAACTAGAAAACAAATCAACCGATGTACAAAGAACTTCAAGAATTAATCTGAACCGAACGAACGACTTTGCTTCCTGCAAAGGTTTCATCATCTTTGCCTGCCCTTTATCCCTTATGGGAGGAGCAATCACCTCCCAGCCTTACTCCTGAGTGGCACTTTTTTTTCCGCTGCTCTTGCCTTCTGGCAGTTCTGCGCACACACGCACTGGGAACAGGCTCCCCTTGTTCCTCAGCCTCGCTGCTGTCAGACTCTGGAGGCTCTGGAGTCAGCATCCCACTCTCAGATGGTCCTGGCCCCATCTCTGCATCGGACGCAGGGCCCTCATCTGAGTCCTCTCCAGACTCATTGGGCTTCGATGCTAGCCAGTACAAGGCAGCAGATCAGGTAATAATCCCATGCAGACTAATTCTATTCGATATTTGCATTTGAGAGCTGCTATAATACATAACATTGCTGTTAGCATTTGAATGTGTTAATGTTGTATTTATTAACAACTCAAATGCTC
>NW_020769369.1:2822022-2840089 GCF_900518735.1 Pseudonaja textilis
ACCGGTTCTCCACAACTGGTCAGAACCTACTGAATACCACCTCTGACACACACATTCTGCTGGTGCAACCTTAGTGGCATAGCAAAAGTGTAGATTCAATCAAGGGTATCCACAGGGAGGAATATGAGTTGCAAAAGAGTCAAGATGGTAGCTATAACTATGCAATGGAAAGCGCATCTTTTTTTTTAATGTGCAATGAACATTAAAAAGTACAAGGCTTCACTTGCATAAGCACAGCCGCCGCCATCTTGATTCCTTTGATCCTCTTCCCATGGACATCCTCAGGCCAAAGTTGCAGGTCAAGAAAGAAGAGCAAACTTAGTGGAATGTCTTTCTCCAACACCCCCTAAAAATGATTACAGCCAGTTAACGTTGGTCCCTATGATGTAAACAACGAAACCTCAATCCGAGCAAGCGATATATTGTTTCATGTAGTAGTTAAGGTGCTAATCTCGCAACCAGAAGACGGTGAGTTCTAATCAGAGGTGGGCTGCTGCAGGTTTGGATGGGTTTGCCCAAACTCCTTCTGATTCTGCATGGTTCAGAGACCCGGCAAATCAGACCACCAATTCACCCTGCCCCCACCTGGTTTTCAGGCCATTTTGGTTGTTTTTTAGGCCAAAAAATGGCCTGAATAAGGCCGAAAACCCACCACCTGAAAACAGCTCAAAAATGGGCTGTTTTTTTCAGGCTGTTTTCAGACCATTTTTCAAGCCAATTTCAGGCCAATTTTGACTGGAAAAAATGGCCTGAAAACATCCTGAAAAACGGCCTGAAAACAGCCTGGGAAATGAGTTGTTTTTCAAGCTATTTTCAGCCCAATTTTTCCAGTCAAAATCAGCCTGAAATTGGCCCGAAAAACAGGCTGAAAACGGTCCTAAAATGGGTCCAAAACAGCCTAAAATGCCCCCCAAACAGGCTGAAAAATGGGTGGGGGCGGGGCCAGACAGTGATGGGATTAGTCCCAACTGGCTGAATCCTACCTGTTCCTTTGAGGTGAGTGGCCGGGAGGCGGGGCTGGGTGTGATGAGTGACATCACCCACCCCGTCACATAATCAACTGGCCAGGCCTACCCAGCCAAAGAACCGGTTGTTTAAAAAAATTGCAGCCCACACCACTGGTTCTAATCCTACTTTAGGCATAAAGCCATCTGGGTGGCCTTGAGCCAGTCATTCTTACTCAGCCCTAGGAAGGAGTTAAGGGCAACCCACTTGTGAAAAATCTTGCCAAGGAAAACTGCAAGGATTTCTCCCAGAAGTCAGCAGGAGTCAGCACTGACTCAAAGGCACCTACACAAATACACACCCAGGAAGAGGTGAAACTTCCACTGCATCCCATAGCATATTCTCCCCTGCTGAGTAGAAAAAAAAAATCAACAACTTGTGAGACTTCTTACTCTCAAAATGTTCCATGGTTTCCGAAGTATTTGTGAGTCCTCATATTAATATTGCTTTATTAAAAACGTGCTTGCAAGAAGAAAGGGGTATGTGTTCCAAGAATTTGCCTCACAATATGTTCATATTTCCACACAAAAACATATTTTTTTATTTGATCTTATAATAAACCTCTGTTTCTGTCTCCCATTTGGCTTCAGAGCTAAAAAAAAAAATACTCAAGAATCAGACTGCCAAGGTATTTATCAGAGAAAGTAATCAGGACTTTTTCGGTTGCTAAAGTTTATTGCTTTCCCAAAGTGCTGATAAGAACTTTAGACAATATATCATGTCATTCTCCCCTATCACTAAATGATATGTTTTAATACACTGACAGAAGGTTTAAATTGTAAAACAGAATTGCTCACCAACAATAATATTAATAGTAATTTTGCTTTGGATTCCAGCTTGGACTGACCACCGAATTGCTAAATATTCACTGCCTGTTTCCTTCATTTTCCTTCTCTTTTTATAAACAGACTCCACTATAACACACTTCGCTAGCTTTTGACTGACCCCTTGTGGCAAAAAGAATAGAGTTGCAACACATACTGTGTAAACTCTGCACAATTTATGATCCATCAAGCCAGGCACCGTCCATCAACTTGTCTTGTAGTTGAATAAGTTCTTGAGTATTACCGCCTCATTTTTCCAACCCCAAATAGGAAGCAAAATCAGGCATGGAAATCATATGTACAATTATATGTGCCATGTGGTGCTGTATTTGAGTTTAGGGCAGTCTTCCCCGCCATCGGCGGTGGGGCCTGCGATTTTGATAATCCCCAGCTTGCTTGTTCCTGCCTACTAAGGCAGGACAAAACCTGGTTGCCTTTGTTAGGCCTTGGAAGCTAAGAAGGTTGAGCTAGATCATTCCTCTTTGTGGTCTATTATAAACTGGATAAATAAAAATGAATGGTGATGGTGAGAGAACAGTTGTACAGTTGCAAAGAAAGCAGTGACAATCATTTCCATGTTGTCTCTAAAAAAAAATAAAAAAATAAACAATGTCAACGAAACTACCACAAATACAGCTTGACTGAAGGGAGATTTTATCTTTTCCAGCATAACTTTGCCCGTGCTGTTTAAAAAGCTATAAATTCCAGGAGAATTTGGGAGCATTACCCTACATCAGACCCACACCATGTAGTAATTTGCATGCAAATACTTATAAAGGGTTGGAAAACCTTATGGATCAAGTATCTAAATTCACACTGTGAAGCCATTAATATATTAAAACAAAAGGCATGGACAAACTAAGCACCTTGCAATGAGGGAAATAATTTGCAAATATGGCCTGATATTTTAACCCACTTATTCTTCAGTGGAGAGAATTTCTACATCAGTTAAATTCATAACAATAGGGTAACTACGGTTGCTGTGGCAGTTCTATGGGGTCATTTCAACAACATTTGGATTTTATGATGAAATGAGACAATGAAAATTCTGCACATAAAGAAAAAAATAACAGTGACAATTTGCTAGAAAGACAAAACCAGAATCCTTTTGTCTCGAAATTTCTTATGGGATACCTTTGATTCAAGTTTCTGGGAAGAAGGAACCTTTTTTCTGCCTATTATTTTTTCCTATTAAATATTATTCTTGTCATGGTTGACAACTATAATGGGAGTGGGGAGGGAAGGCCTTGGAATCTAAGGGAGGTTTGGGAAGGAAATTTGGAGTGCAAGTATGTGCCAACTGGAAGTCTAAGACAGACCCAACACCTCAAGGTCGCCCTGGGGAAGTCGAGGCAGACAGACCGTTCTCAAAACAAAGAAAGTGCAAATGATTGGTGGACAATGGGCAATGGGACAACCGAGGCTGGAGGGAGTTTTCCTATGCTGTTTTCACGCAAAATAGTTAGAACTGGCTTTTCTTCTTCTGTATCCATATGAATCTTCAGTAAAGTTATACTCTTGGTAAAACAATGTCCTAGGAATTTCTTTTGCTGTCTGTTACCCGGTGGGATGGTTGACAATTCTATATTTGTACTTTAGGGTTTTTTTTAACTTCTGATTTTGAAAATCAGAATCCAGGAACAAGAGTATGGAAGATCAACATATAGCTTACTGGACATGTCCAAGAGTAGATTTATAATACTATTTATAATGGAGCGGAAAGTGGAGCTTCCTGATGAGGTCAAAAGCATAGAACAGCGTTCACTTGGTGTATTCAAAATAATATATTCTGTAGCACAAAAGCAGCAGTTAAGCTAATAAAAGGTAGGCCATCTGCCTGATTGTTGATAGTTAGACGAGCAGGACAGTCCTCCATTTGGTGTTTCATAAATATTGCCAAGATTTGTTTAAAGATATAAAACTCTCTCAGGAGAAAGCACAACGAAAGTATACTTGTCCATTGGCTACCCCACTGAACTGAATTTCAATTGCAGCTGTTATTTTGAAATAGACATCTATAATTGTGCATTAGCAACTGTGCATTTAATGCAAATCTGGTTTTGTTTAATGATGTGCAGTCAGCTTCATTAATAGCCTTATTTTTGCAACCACTATCAACCCAGAGATTACCAACTGCTCTCTTATCTTCTCTATGATTGTTGATTACAAGGTCATTTACATGTTATATGACTGATTTCAAATAGCATCCTGATAATTAATTTTCTGTTTTCTTTACCCAATCCATTCCAACTGAATCTATATACAGCTCCCTGGAAATAAATCCACTATTTTTTATAAACCTTATTCCAAGTATGGAGAATTGGTGGACAGATATTGGTAAAGATCATCCTTAGTGTTGCAACTGAACACCAACTAGTTCAGGGATCTCCAACCTTGACAACTTTAAAACTTGTGGACTTCAACTCCCAGAATTCCTCAGCCAGCTGGAGGAACTAGAAGGTTAAAGATTCTCCATTCCTGTTCTTTGATTAAGAAATGTTCCTATTCAAACCTTGGCCTTGCTGTCTCTGCTCAAATGATTTAAAATTATACATACTATAAAATGATGCTTTTTCTCTTTAAAAAAATCCATTTGGACAAATTATAAAAAAATGCTTCTCTAGTATTGTTGCAATCAACTTCACCTCCTAGGAAGCACCTTCAATGTCAACGTTTTTAGAGACTACAGGAATAAATTTGGGCTGTCATTCACCATGACTGTGGGCCAGGAAAAGATACCTTATTTTCAGAGGTGGTATTCAGCAGATTCTGACCAGTTCTGGAGAACCGGTAGTGGAAATTTTGAGTAGTTCGGAGAACTGGCAAATACCGCCTCTGATTAGTCCCGCCCCCATCTATTCTCCACCTCCCAAGTCCCAGCTGATTGGCTCTGTTATGTCCCTGGGACTCTCCACAGTCCCCTCTCAGGTCCGCTCCAGTTGTGGGGGGTGTTACTGCCTCCCCATTGGCTGACCACCCCAGCAGCCGGCTATATAAGCAGGCTGCGGGGTTCGGTTAGCCGCTGGTTGTTGCGAGCCCGTTCCAGGCTGGCGAGCTCAATCAGCCCTTTATTTCTAATAATAAAGTATTTGTTTGCTTGCAATGCCCTGGCTAAGTCTCTCATTCCTCCGAACTTAACACTGGCGACGAGGATGGGATTCTTCCCAGAGGCATAACGCGACCGCTGAGTCACTAGCCGCTGATCCCAGCTAGAGAAAGAAAGCGATCAGCCGGCAACGAAAGCGAACTAGGGAAAGTGAGAAAAACGCTGTAGCCGTTTTGCTAGCCTGCAGCGAACGCTGAGCCGCAGCCAGAGAGAAAGCGGTCAGCGAACTAATGAAAGTGAGAGAAACGCCTGTAGCCGTTTTGCTAGTCTGCTACAGAAGGAAGTGTAGCGCTGCGAGCCGCAGCCGCTCATTCTAAAAGGCGCGAAATTCAAACGGCTGTCAGTTGAATTTCCCGTCTAGTAACAGCGCGGTGCTGTAAGCTGAAGTCAAGCACGAAATTCAAAAAACGCTGCCAACGGCCGTTGCAGCCAAAACACCAGCAGTCCCAGAGAGAGAATTGAGAGTTGTAAAAACACCTCTCCAGAGCTGAAGTCACTAGCCTTTTGCTGGCACAAAAAACCTTTCCTGCTGCTACCCAGGGAGATTTTCTCAACAGGTCATCTAACGAGGGTTTCATCATGAACTCCCACCCAGCCTTCCCATCGTTCAAACCGGATGAGGAGAAGTGGGAGTCATATAAGAATCGTTTTAATCATTACATCGATGCCATAGGGCTGGCTGATGCAGGGGAGCACCGGAAGAAATCATTTTTTCTGAGCTATTGCGGGGCCATCGTCTTCGACACTGCCACAGCCCTGGTAGCTCCACGTGAGTTAAGAAACGTCCCCTGGACTGAACTATTAGAGATCCTCACTAACCATTATTCTCCTAGACCCTCACAGATTGCCAGGAGGTTCACCTTCCGCATGAGGAAGCAGACCGAAAAAGAGTCTATCAACCAATACATGGCTGCCTTGAGGACTGCAGCACTCCATTGCGGGTTCGGGAGCTACCTTGATGACATGCTCCTCGACCAGCTCGTATGCGGGGTCAAAGACCTCCATCTCCAAAGACGTCTATTGGCCAAGAAGGACCTCAACCTCGCCCAAGCCGTCGAGGAAGCCTTGGCATCAGAGTTGGCTACCCAATCAGCCACGGAAATCCAAGGCCCCGTGCACAAACAACCCGCTGCCACCATCCATTCAGAAGAGGTGGTCAACACAGAAGAGTCCAGAGACCAGGCTGACATCCACCGCCTTGCTCAGACCAGACAACCAGAGGTAGGAGCCAGGCAAGAAAGCAGCCATCCGCCTAAGCACATCACCCTGTGCCTGTCCTGTGGCGGATCTCATCCGAGGGCCACCTGTAAGTTCAAGGGAGCCACCTGCAACAATTGCCTCAAAAAGGGGCACATAGCCAGAGTCTGCCAAGCTGCTCGCTGTCCCACGCACGGGGGCCCCTCCTCCTTTTCACGATCGGGTCCACAAAGGCAAGTACTAAACTGTCGCACTCGCCATTTTGCTAAACATACCTGCAATGCCATTAGTAAAATCTCGCTCTCTGTCCTATTAGAAGGTAAACCATGCCTTATGGAGGTTGACACGGGGTCAGCGCTCTCAATTATTTCGTGGAACACCCTCAAGAAGCTGCAGCCCAAGCTATCCAGGAGCCAACTCCAGAAGTGCCAGCTCTCCTTGAGGGACTACCAGGGGAAGGACATTCCGGTACTTGGCAAAGGCAAGTTCCATGTTAATTTTAAAGCTTTCAAAGGTTACCTGCCTCTAGTGGTAGTTAGCGGCAACCTCCCCTCTCTATTGGGGCTTGATTGGTTTCCCCATCTCGGCCTAGGGTTAACAGGAGTCCATGCTGTCTCCACCTCTGACACTGACTCCTTATTCGCTGACTACTCAGACGTATTCAGCAATGAGCTGGGATGCTATAACGGTACCCCCATCTCATTCACAGTAGACCCCCAGGCAGTTCCAATTAGACTAAAACCCCGCAGAGTCCCATTCGCCATCCGGCCTAAACTGGATGCGGAGCTAGACAAGTTATTGAAGCAAGGGGTCATTGAACCAACAGACTTCGCCAAGTGGGAGACGCCAATCGTCACCCCCCTTAAGAAGGATGGCAGTCTGAGAATTTGCTTGGACTATAAAACCACAATCAACAAATTTTTACAAGTTAGCGCTTACCCAGTCCCTGTCATACAACATCTATTGCACACTTTTGAACCCGGCAACATTTTCGCCAAGTTGGACATGTCTCAAGCGTATCAGCAGTTCCCTGTTGACAATCAAACAGCCGAACTGCAAACCATCGTCACCCACAGGGGTGCCTTCCGCTGCAAGCGTCTCCAATTTGGCGTAAGCGTTGCCCCGGGCATTTTCCAATCCCTCATGGAGCGCATACTCCAGGGTCTCCCTGGCGTAGTACCCTACTTCGATGATATATTGGTCTCGGCCAGGGACAGACCCCAACTCTTCCAGAGAGTCAGAGCAGTGTTAGACAGGTTTAGACAGCATGGGCTCAAATTAAAAAGGGAGAAATGTGCCATTGCCACTAGACAGGTAGACTTTCTGGGCTATAAAATTGACGCCTCAGGTATTCACCCCCTGGAGTCCAAGGTTAAGGCAATCCATGAAGCACCCACACCTACAACCAAAGCAGAGTTACAAGCCTTCTTGGGGTTATTGAACTTTTACGCATCATTCCTGCCCCATAAAGCTTCAGTTGCTGAGCCTCTCCACAGGCTCTTAGATAAGAACTCTCCTTGGCACTGGGGTCACAAGGAAGACACTGCTTTTCACGCAGTCAAATCGTTACTCACTTCTAACGCAGTACTTATTCAGTTTGACCCCCATCTTCCACTAGTGTTGGCAGCTGACGCATCCCCTTTCGGGATTGGAGCTGTTTTAAGCCACAGACTACCAAATGGCTACGAGGCACCAATCGCCTTCTTTTCTAGAACCCTCTCGTCAACAGAGCGAAACTATAGCCAGATAGACAAGGAGGCTTTAGCTGCCGTAGCAGCAGTTAAGAAATTTCATGAATTTCTGTTCGGCCACTCTTTCGAACTAGTCACGGACCATAAGCCTCTCCTGGGTCTCCTGGCCGGCGACAAACAAACCCCACAAGTGCTGTCCCCAAGAATGACAAGGTGGACCCTATTCTTGGCAGCCTATTCGTATAAACTCATACACCGCCCAGGAAAAACCTTAAGCCATGCAGATGCTCTCAGCCGCTGCCCCCTGCCTACTCCAGCTGAAGATCCGGCCCCAGTCCACGCAATCTTTGAGGTCACCCAGCTCGACCTTCCAGTCACTGCCCTCGACATCGCCACCAAATCCAAAAAGGACAAAACGGTTGCCCAGGTACTGGACTGGGTGAGGAGGGGGTGGCCGGGCACGAGTATTTCTAACGAATTCACACCCTTTAAAATACGCCAACAAGAATTATCTAGTTTGCAGGGCTGTTTGCTGTGGGGCACCAGAGTGGTCATCCCGGCCCAACTGCGCACCCGAGTCTTGCAAGCACTTCACGAGGGCCACCCTGGCATCGTCAGGATGAAGGCGTTGGCACGCAGCTACGTGTGGTGGCCTGGCCTCGACGATGACATCAGCAAATGGGTAAGCTCGTGTCAACCCTGCCAGGAGTCTAGACCATCCCCTCCAATCACCACCCCCACAAAGTGGGAAAGTACCAACACACCCTGGTCCAGACTGCACATCGACTTAGCGGGCCCTGTTCATGGCAGAATGTTCTTGGTGGTGGTGGACTCATACTCTAAGTGGATTGATGTGGCCCAACTATCCACCACCACCACTCAAGCCGTCACCAAGGTGTTGACCCGCCTGTTCGTGACCCACGGGCTTCCAGACTCCATAGTTTCTGACAACGGCCCCCAGTTTGCCTCAACAGAGTTCAGCCGTTTCGCCGCAAATCTGGGCATCCGTCACATCTTCACGGCTCCCTTTCACCCCGCCAGCAACGGGTTGGCGGAGAGAGCCGTTAGAACCACAAAGGAAGCATTGGCCAGATTCGGAAATGAAGACTGGCAACATAGACTATCCCGTTTCTTGCTGAGTCAACACGCAACCCCGTGCACGGTCACTAATAAATCCCCGGCCGAACTACTAATGGGCAGACGCCTAAGAACCGTGTTAGATAGACTTCACCCTAATTACTGCCCTGACTCACCCCTCGCTTCTTCAGCGGGGAGCAGAGGTTTTGTTTTGCAGGAGAGCATCTTCGCGAGGAACTATGCGGGAGACCCACTGTGGATCCCTGGAGTGGTCATTGCCATCACCGGTCCCAGGTCGTACAAAGTCCAGTTAGATGACGGTCGCATCTGGAGGAGACACCTGGACCAGCTTCGTAAGCGCCTAGTCACTACGCCCTGCGCAGAACCATGGGCACAACCCAACACACAGGCACCAAGCCAGACTCCCTTCAACTTCAGCCCGGGAGATACTCCACCACCTCCACGTGAGTCACTGAGCGAGGAGCCAGACAGAGACCACGCAGAGGGTATGTCACCCGAACCAACGTACGAGGACACACCGTTGCCAGTCGGCTGTTCTACCCCCGTACCAACGCAGTCCGCTGAGCATGCCCGCGTTTCTTCATCAGTTCAACCATCTCCCTCGGGCTCAGGGCCAGTGGTCAACGCACCCGAGCTACGACGCTCAGAGCGCCAACACAGACCTCCGGCTTATTTGAACGACTACTCATGTTCACATCTGGGGGGAAGGGGTGTTATGTCCCTGGGACTCTCCACAGTCCCCTCTCAGGTCCGCTCCAGTTGTGGGGGGTGTTACTGCCTCCCCATTGGCTGACCACCCCAGCAGCCGGCTATATAAGCAGGCTGCGGGGTTCGGTTAGCCGCTGGTTGTTGCGAGCCCGTTCCAGGCTGGCGAGCTCAATCAGCCCTTTATTTCTAATAATAAAGTATTTGTTTGCTTGCAATGCCCTGGCTAAGTCTCTCATTCCTCCGAACTTAACAGGCTCAGTCTTCTTTTGTGGCACAGGAGAATGGAGCTGGAAAGCAGGTTAGTGGGGTGGGGAGGGAATGGGGATTTTGCAGTAACCTTCCCCTGCCACGCCCACCAAGCTACGCTCACAGAACTAGTAGTAAAAAAAATTAATCCCACCACTGCTTGTTTTCCATCATTCATGTAAGAGACTGTGGTACACTAATTGTAGGTCATTGAAGAGACAGTGTACTAGCCTTGAATGGTGAGGAGGTAAATCAGAAAATAAAACTAGTAGCTGCTCTCTAGTAGCTTCTTTCCTCCCCAAATCTATCTTTGGTTTCCTTTCCACCAGGCCCTGTTTCAGATAGTGTGATACCTAAACCTTCTGCTGCTAATTATACAGTAGAAAGGAATATTGGAACAGAAGAATAAGTATAGCAGTGTAATTGGGCATTTTTAAAATTGGATTAAAGTGTTCTGTACAATGTAGAAGCTGTCCTGAAATGGGAAAGTATGTAATAACATTTCACTTACAAACGGGTATCTCCATGGATTGTAGGGTGAAAGAAAAAAAAAACAGTTGTGTGAAGCACCAGCCAAAGATGTACAATAAATTGCATTGATGGAATCTCAGATTGTTTTAACAGAAAGTGAGTAGAGTTAAACATACTGTTCCATTCTGCCTGACACAGCTTATATATGGATATGATATTCAATGATAAAGAGTCATATTTTAAAGATACTGACAAATTGAGGTATAACTGAAGAGCAATCCTGAAATATAGGTGAAAAGATGTCATAATTTAATCAAGAAAAGGTCAAGGGGAGACATAATACAATTAGTCCTCGACTTACGACAACTGAGCCCAAATTTTTTGTTGTTGTGAGACATGTGTTATGTGAGCTTTGCCTCATTTCATGACCTTTCTTGCCACCGTTGTTAAGTAAATCACCACAGTAATCTGGTTGTTAAGTGAAACTGGCTTTCCCATTGAGTTTACTCGTGGGAAGGTCGCAAAAGCTGATCCCATGACCTTGGGACACAACGGTTGTCAATATGAACCAGTTTTCAAGCATCTGAATTTTGATCACATGATCATGGAGGTGCTACAAAAGTCATAACTGTGAAAAATGGTCATAAGTCACATTCTTCAATGCCATTGGAACTTTGAGCGGTCACTAAACAACCTGTTGTAAGTTGAGGATTACCTGTAATGGCTGAAAAGCTGTCGCACCGAAATTATAGCAGAGTTGTCTGCTACTGTTTTACAAGGTAGGGCTGTTTTACAAGGGATAGAAAACAGATTCAGTGGTAGACTATACTGGTAGCTGTCGTGTGGGGGTTTATTTTTTTAAGGCTGACACATCTGGGCTGCAAAACTCCATGCTATCAAGAGATGGCAGCGAATTGAATGAAGTTTTTTTAAAAGAATATCCTTTTGCTGCCATCTAGTGGTCATCCACATTGCATCAAGCAGAAGTAATTGCCCTTTTTTTCTATGCAGCACTGTTGTTAGGATTTATTTACGATTGTAATGGGGAGTGGAAATGACCTTGGGAGACAGGAGGAAGGGATGCTGCCCAGGGAATAGTCAGGTAAGATGTGGGGGAGCCCACAGCTGCATAACGGGTGGAGGAAGAAACTCAGAAGGGAACCTTCCTAACTTACCAAGCTGTAAAAAGAGAGGCAAGAGGTTTATACTATCAGATTTACAAGGCTAGTTAATGCTAGCCGTACAATAAAGTAGAATTAGCTCATCTGGTCTGTTTCCTGTCTTGTCTATCTGAGAGAGCTGACACGTATAATTGATATAGGATGCAAACTCTAGCACAGGGGTGTCAAACCGGATCCGGTCCACGGGATGCTTAGATCTGGCCTGCGGAGCTGCCCTGGAAGCAGCAAAGGACCAGTCCGCGGTGACTCTGCCAGCAAAAACGGAGCTCAGAAGGGCTGCAAACGGGGCTCTCTTGAGCTGCGTTTTTGCTGGCAGAAGGTTGCAGGAGGTCATTACAGTCAAAAACAGAGCTCAGGAGCCCATTTTCGTTGGCAGAGTGCTTGGGCCACCACAGGCACCTGCAACACGAGTGATGTTGAGCTGGCCACGCCCTCCTGGCCACGCCCCCCCCTCAGCCCTGCTAGGTCAAACACAACCCCAATGTGGCCCTCAATGAAATCAAGTTTCACAACCCTTCTGTCAGCTTTGGAAGCCCTATGGAAACCAGACTCCACACGCTTCCCCACTGCCACATTCTTGAGCCTGGAAAAATGGGAGGGGGGAATTTCTTGGAGTGTATGTAGTTAGACACAATAACATTCTTTTTCTAAGTCAAGGTCATGTTATTCTGCACATAAGTGAGGGCAAGTCTCAAGTTGGGATGGATGGGGATTGGGGCATGTGATGTGATGATGGATGCAGGGGGTGGATTTGTAGCCCGGAACTTTCATATTCGGGATTCCCCAGATGTTCCAGTTTACTACCCAAATAAAACAGAACTTTTGTCTGTTTCAGAGTGATCTGTCTCAGAGTTATTTGTTGGAGTGGAGGCAGTCCCCCCTTACAAGGTCCTTCCTAATCCCCTTTCCTTACTTTACTTGAGACCATCTTGAATTTCCAGTTAGTTTTTCTCGGTCGCTACCAAGACAAAGTAGAACAATGTATGTGAAGGAGATAACTAATGCCTGAGTCCACTCAATTCCATATAAATCACTGAGTGTGAAATAGAATAGTAGGGAATGGAAGTGGTGTATTTTGGCTAAATGAGTTTAATGCTCCGACTTCCTTCATTTCCCTCAGGGATGATGACAGATGTTTTTCTATCAGGGAACTCATCAAATGTGCAAATGACGCTAAGTTGGCAGGAATAGCCGACACCTCAGGAGACCGGCTCAGGAACCAAAAAGATCTTGACAGACTTGAACAATGGGCCCTATCCAACAAAATGAAATTTAATGTGGTGAAAAGCAAGGTTTTACACCTAGGCAGGAAAAACCAAAGGCACAAGTACGGATTAGGGGAAACCTGGCTCAAGAACAGTAACTGTGAGAGGCACCTTGGAATCCTAGTGGTTGATCACTTAAGTCAGCAGCCAGCAGTGTGAGGTGGTGTTAGTGTTTGGGGACAAACCCCCAAGCAGAGTGCACAGCAGCAGTCAAGCCAGGCAGCCAAATGAGAGAGAGGCTGGGCCCAAGAGTATACACACACTGGAGACAAAAACACTGTTTGTAGTTTTAAAATAGGTATTTAATTCACACAGAGATTAAGAAGTGTCATTCAGTCCATATGTCAATATCCAGTATATCCATCCAGTTACCTAGTCCATTAACAGTAAATACAATGTCTTTATCTGCTTGTAAATCTTCTCCTCCCGATACCTTTCTCTCCAAGACAATGCTGAGTATGCACAGCTCACCAAGTAAACAGTCCTTTTGTTCAGTAGAAATGTTATCTTGCACAGTAGCCAACAAGCAGACGTCTCATAAAGGAGTAAAACAGCAGGCAGCAGATAGCAGAGAGACCAGTAGACCAGCGACCAGTAACACCAGAAAACAGGAACCAGGAATCAGCAGCAAGTAACCAGGAAGTGTTACGTCTCTCTCACTGCCTCTTATTGCAGCTTGCAACCGCACCCTTAATTATCTAATTACATTGCAGTTGGTGCTTAAAGCTACAAACACTTAAACCTAGGTTTATATATTTAGTCATCCAAACTAGTTGGTGTATCCATATACCCAACAGGTGGCAGCCAAAAAAGCTAATACAATCCTGGGTTGTATAAACAGAGGCATAGAATCAAAATCACGTGAAGTATTAGTACCGTTTTATAAAGCCTTGGTAAGACTACACTTGGAATACTGCACTAATTTTTAGTCACCACATTACAAAAAAAGGATGTTGAGACTTCAGGAAAAAATGCAAAGAAAAGCAACCAAGATGATTAAAGGCCTGGAGACTAAAACATGTGAAGAACGGTTGCAGGATTTGGGTTTGGCTGGTCTAGAGAAAAGAAGGACTTTGTGGGGGGACATGATAGCAGCATTCCAATATTTGAGAGGCTGCCCCAAAGAGGAGGGAGGGTCAATTTATTTTCCAAAGCACCTGAAGGCAGGTCAAGAAACAATGGTTGGAAACTGATCAAGGAAAGAAGCAACCTGGAATTAAGGAGAAACTTCCTAATGGTGAGGACAATTAACCAGTGGAGCGAGCACCTTGCCTTCAGATCTTGTGGGTGCTTCATCACTTGAGGATTTTAAGAAGAGACTGGACAGTCACTTGTCTAAAATGGTCTAGGACAGTGATGACGAACCTTTTTGTTGTGGTATGCTGAAAGCATGCACACACGCATGATAGTGTGCGCATGCGTGCCAGCACCCACAATGCAATGCGCCCCCCGCACATGTGCGTGTAAGCCCCCCCCTTACCTGCACTGCACATGCCTCCCAGCTGATTTGGGGGCCATTTGAGGCCTTTTTCACTCTCCTGGAGGCTTGAGGGAAGCCTCTGCAGCCTCAGGAGGCTGAAAACAGGCCCTTCCAGAAATACCGGAAGTGCCCGTTTTCAGCCTCTGGAGGGCCTCTGGAGCCTGAGGGAGGCTGTTTTCGCCATCCTGGGGGCTCGAGGGAAGTCTCTGCAACCTTGTGAGGCTGAAAACAGGCCCTTTTGGCACTTCCGGTTTTGGCACTTCCGGTATTTCCAGAAATACCGGAAGTGCCAAAACGGGCCTGTTTTTTGGCCTCCAAAGTCTGCAGAGGCTTCCCTCGAGCCTCCGGGAAGGCAAAAAAGGGCCTCAAACAAACCGAAAATCAGCTGGGAGGCATGCGCATGTACAGTGCAGGTAAGTTTGGCTGGGGCTCGCGTGCCCGCACGAATGGCTCTGCATGCCACCTGTGGCACACCTGCCATAGGTTCGTCATCATGAGTATAGGATATCCTGCTTAAGTATGGGGCAAACTAGAACTCCAAAGTCCCTTTCAGCTCTATTCTGATTCACTTCATTGATTCAATGTTACACTAAGATCTAACAACTATCCCTCTCTATTCTTCCTGTATTGGAATGGAGAGGGTACCATCCTATCCTTCACTTCATATTGGATCTTCCTATTTTAAATCCTAAAGCAATTAATGAGAAAAATAATGTGGAATCCTCATCGAAGGCACCTTTAGAAATTCAAGTGGATTGTTGCCAGCACAAATCCAAAGCCAGGAGGGAATTCTAAATGGAGAAATCGCAGCCAGAGGAATAAACCTGAGCATAGGAAAAAGGCAAGAGGAATTATCCACACCTGCCTCTCATATGCTACCTTTTGTTATTTAAATGAATAATAATCTCTCGTACTTCAATGAATGCATGAAATTAAACAGGTGTCTGCCGCCATTAAATGTTTAATACACTGCTAATTGTAGTATTTCCAATCTGTTCAATCTGTTCAATCATGGTCCCCTTTTGCAGTGTGAGAAGCCACCCCGCTCATGGAAGAATGAAATATTTTGAGGACTATTTAAAAAAGCAGAATATTATATTTCCCTAAATGATAAATGGAAAAATATGTTTTTAGGGGGAAAGAGCAGCCCCCACCTTTTCTTAAAAGCCCACAGCAAATTACAGCACTTAAGAGATAAACAGCTTATTGAAAGAAGACAAGTATCTAGATAGCTCTATTGATAAGCAAATACCCTCACCCAAGAGCCAAAACAGGACGAAAGCCATTAAGCCACAATAGGAATTGTGCATCAGTGCATCACCCCCAGAGCAGTCCATACTTCAACCAAACCTGGGAGCTCAGACAAACACTTAGGATTTGTACTTTGCCTGTAGAGCCAGCTATGACCTCTATATAACCCCTACATGGCATCATGGAAGTTTGACAACAGCTAATAGAATACATGTTCTTGCACAGGAACAGGAAGTTGCCAAATACTGTCTATTGGACAACTGTAGTTCAAATTTCTAAACATATTTGCATGAACTTTCATCCCTTCTTGGAACAGATTTCTAACCACCATCCCCACGTTTTCATTTGTGCTTGGCTCCAGAAGGATGATTTCATCTAGTTAAGTGAGGAATAACTGCATTTTTATGTTGTGCTAATGAATTCACTTCTTCCATTTGAATGACAGAGATTTGTAAAGTCTCTTTTATATACACAAACATGCAACTTGATTTACATGCCCAATGTAATTCACTCTCAAAATAGTACGTAAGGTGTAGCCACTTAGGGCGCTCCAGAATTACTGGATGGTATTGTCCATGTTTGCTGTGGATGATAGGAACTAAGATCCAACAGCACCCAAGAGCAGTGTTTCCCAACCTTAGCCATTTTAAGATAGATGGGCCTCAACTTCCAGAATATTCTGGGGGTTGAAATCTACCCATCTTAAAATGGCCAAGGTTGGGAAACACTGATCAAGAGGCTTGTTCACTTGCAAATAATACAATTCTGGTGTAACAACTTTTCTGGTTAAAAGAAAAAAAGACTTGCACAAATTACAGAGGAACTGTGAAGTTTAAAAAAGCCCTTCCTATTTTTTGAATCTACAACAGGAATTTTTTAATACTTTCATGAATTATTTGTCCTATGTCCTACTGCTGAATTCATGCAGACTTGTGATGACTTTCCCATCATATTTTCTTCCCTTTCACTTTGATCTGTGAGCAATCTACAGCAGCGGTCTCCAACTGGTGGGCTGCAGCCCACCGGTGGGCCGTGAGAAAATGTTGGTGGGCCACAGAGAAATCTCACCCCCAGAGCACCCCCACAAAGCAATTAATCTAGGCTATGCAGAAACACAAGGCTGAGATGCCCACATGGCCCATGGGAACCCTCCTAGCCCACTCACTCCTTACCCAGCAAACTTGTCTGCTAAATTGCTATTTTTCCTTTTTCCAACCATCATCTGTTCTGCTGTGCCGGGAGATTTAGATTAGCTAGGAAGCAGGAAATGGTTGGATATTTTGCTTTCTAGCTAGTCTTTAGATCTTCAGCTCTGCTTTTAAGCACAGCCGAACCTCCCTTAGGACTGAAGGTACTATTATTCAGTGCAGACTCATGGCAAGCAAATTTTATGTGACAGACTGAGCTAGCCGATGGCAGATAGATAGATCACTGAATGATTCTGTGAGCAACTCAATCTGCCTTCCTGCTTTGCCTGATTTTGGGTAAAAGTTGTTCTTTTTTAATAAAAAAATTCAATATTTATATAAATACTTATAATATTTACATACAAGCCATGCCCAGCCAGTCACGTGACCACCATGCCACACCTACAAATTAGGTCACGCCCACAGAACTGGTTAGTGGTCCCTGGGATTTAAAATTATGACTTTCGTGGTCCCTGAGGTCCAAAAGGTTGGAGAGCCCTGATCTACAGTATTCTTGGTGTCAAAAGGCAGCCAACGAGGGCCTGTATATTAGGAGAAAGTTGGCCACTGGCACAGCATCTAGTTCTCTCAAATCAGCATTTCTCCTTAAAATCACTATTGAATCAAGAGAAGTTATGCATTGTTTCATTCACCGCTTCCTCTGTTCCCAAGTGAAACAAACATATTAAAGTAGGGGCAGAGGTTTTTCATATATTAATTTATTTTAATCAGCACAACCACAGGCAGGCTGATAAGAGAGAAAAGAGCTCCCAGAGTCAAGGAATCAGAATGAATCTCTTATGCAAGCAAACATAAAGCAACCCAATTCCACATTATGACAAGAAAACAATGCCAAAAATGTTTTCGAACAAGATAAATATTTGATGTACAAATTACCCTGAACAAAATACACTACTAAGGATTTTTTTTCCTAAAAATACAGATGCTTCCCCCTGAGTTTGTCTTAGTACAGATGCAACCAGGAGTATCCTAGGTGATTATCAGAGGAAAAAAATAAAAATGAGACAAGACATTATCTCTAACTTTATTGCCCAGGTCAGAAAGCTAATATATGCTGGTTTTTATCCAAATGTGTAGCTAATTGGATTGATCAAATGGGAAGTCAGAGAAAGGGAGTAGAAGAAAGGCCAAAAAAAAAAACCATATGTAAATACCTTCTAAAGTTCTTGTGCAAATTATATCAGAAGATAGATAGCCGATAGATAGATGAGAGAAAGAGAGGGAGGGAGGGAGGGAGGGAGAGAGAGATGATGGATGAATGGATGGATAGATAGATAGATAGATAGATAGATAGATAGATAGATAGATAGATAGATAGATAGATAGATAGATAGAT
>NW_020769369.1:2840099-2865246 GCF_900518735.1 Pseudonaja textilis
GATAGATAGATAGATAGATAGATAGATAGATAGATAGATAGATAGATGATAGACAGATGATAGATATACAGGTGAAACTCAAAAAATTAGAATATCATGCAAAAGTTCATTTATTTCAGTAATGCAACTTAAAAGGTGAAACTAATATATGAGATAGGCTCATTATGCAAAGCAAGATAGTTCAAGCCATGATTTATCATAATTGTGATTATTATGGCTTACAGCTCATGAAAACCCCAAATCCACAATCTCAGAAAATTAGAATATTAGATGCAATCAATAAAACAAGGATTGTACCTAGAACAATATCAGACCTCTGAAAAGTACAAGCATGCATATGTACTCAGTACTTGGTTTGGGTCCCTTTTGCAGCAATTACTGCCTCAATACGGTGTGGCATGGAAGCTATTAGCCTGTGGAACTGCTGAGGTGTTATGGAAGACCAGGATGCTTCAATAGCAGCCTTCAGCTCTTCTGCATTGTTCAGTCTCATGTCTCTCATCTTTCCCTTGGCAATGCCCCATAGATTCTCTATGGGGTTCAGGTCAGGCAAGTTTGCTGGCCAATCAAGCACAGTAATCCCACGGGCATTGAACCAGGTTTTGGTGCTTTTGGCAGTGTGGGAAGGTACCAAGTCCTGCTGGAAAATGAAGTCAGCATCCCCATAAAGCTCATCTGTGGAAGGAAGCATGAAATGCTCCAAAATCTCCTGGTAGACGGCTGCATTGACCCTGGATTTAATGAAGCACAGTGGACCAACACCAGCAGATGACATGGCTCCCCAAATCAACACAGACTGTGGAAACTTCACACTGGACTCCAAGCATCTTGCAGTGTGTGCCTCTCCATTCTTCCTCCAGACTCTGGGTCCTTGGTTTCCAAATGAGATGCAAAAGTTGCTCTCATCAGAAAAGCGGACTTTGGACCACTGAGCAACAGACCAGTTCTGTTTTTCTTTAGCCCAGGTAAGAAGCTTCTGACGTTGTTTGTTGTTCAGGAGCGGCTTGACAAGAAGAATACGGCACTTGAAGCCCATGTCCGGGATCCGTCTCTGTGTGGTGGCTCTTAATGCACTGACTCCAGCCTCAGTCCACTCCTTGTGAAAGTCCCCAACACTTTTGAATGGCCTTTCCTGACAATCCTCTCCAGGTTGCGGTCATCCCTGCTGCTTGTGCACCTTTTTCTTCCACGCTTTTCCCTTCTACATACCTTTCTATTAATGTGCTTTGATACAGCACTTTGGGAACATCCAACTTCTTTTGCAATTACCTTTTGAGGCTTTCCCTCCTTGTGGAGGGTGTCAATGGTGGTTTTCTGCACAACTGTCAGGTCAGCAGTCTTTCCCATGATTGTGATTCCTACTGAACCAGACTGAGAGACCATTTAGGAACCCTTTGCAGTTGTTATGGCTTAATTAGCTGATTAGAGTGGGACACTTTGAGCCTAGAATATTGACCCTTTTCCCAATATTCTAATTTTCTGAGATTGTGGATTTGGGTTTTTCATGAGCTGTAAGCCATGATTATCTCAATTATGACAAATCACAGTTTGAACTATCTAGCTGTGCATGTAATGAGTCTATCTCATGTATTAGGTTCATCTTTTAAGTTGCATTACTGAAATAAATGAACTTTTGCACAATATTCTAATTTTTCGAGTTTCACCTGTAGATAGACAGACAAATAGACAAATGATGGATAAATGAGAGAGAGAGAGAGAGATTGAGGCAGAGATATGCCAGTTCTTGTGCAATTATGCAAGAAGATTAATCACTGTTTCAGAGATAAGGACTTTGAAGATATTCTTTTCTATTGCCATTATGGCAATGTGTCTTAGGTATTCATCACTCATACATTTCTCAAACAACTCTTTTTTTAATTTTATTGCTTTTTTAGTATAACAAAGAAAAAAAAATATGAGAACGAATTCTAAAATAAGCATACCTAAGTAAAATACAACAGACAACTATATAGGTTTAAACAGGTGGAACAGCACAATTTTTCAGCAACAAATTAAGGCTTGACTAAATTTAATTCATTTGGCCAGTCTTTACATTGTCATGATCAAGAACTAATTCAAAGTCTAAAAATACATTTTCCTGAAATATTCTTCATTTGGTGGGGGTTGTGTCTGCAAATCATCATTTAAGTTTATTGAATGTTGAGTGCTTAGTGTTTACTGAATCACAAATAGAACTTTGACTTTAAAATGTTTTTTGGAAAAATACTTTCAACTGTATTGAGCTCAGTCGTAGCATAGTTTGGAAATTTGGGGAATATACAGCAAATTCTCATTTCTGTGCAGGTTGCTGGAAAGTTCTTCTTCAGTAGCCTTGTTATCAGTCATAATTCTGTTAAAATTCTTCTCGTGGTCCTTCAAATCTTCCAATTTGTCAAAGAGTTCATAAGAAAACAAACTTGAGCCACACCATGATCTGATACTATTTTAAATTCAAGAAGCACTTCCCTAAAACAAAGAAAGCCTCAAAAGCTCGCTGATTATATTCAGGGATGGTAAAACTACTCAAGGTGTTGATTTCAACAACTCAACATAATGCTGTCTGACATACCCAATGGGTGTCTGACACAATTTTTCAATAATTTGTGTTCCCATTTTCTTCTTACAATTCAGTGAAACATAAATACACAAAGGAACTTGACGAAAGCACATAAGACTTGTTAAAGAGATCTAAGTTTTTACAACTATCAACTTATCACATTCAAGCCTTGGTGGTAACAATAAGCAGAGTTTGTCTCGCCACTTTGCTTGCAGTACTGTGCCACTTAAGGTTGCACTCATTGCGCGGCCACCATCCCTGGTTTGCGCTACGCAGGTTTTTGTATTGGTGCCACAATAGGCGCTAAGATGTCTTTTATAAAAGTCATAAATTAAACAGTAACTGGGGGACAAATTGGTGAAACATATTCCCACTGTAGCAACTATGGAGAACAACTGATATTCCTGCACAGAAAATTCCTTGGCTTCCTCAACAATTAATGCAAAAAATTTGTCTTCCTGGGGAATCAATTTTAAAGCCATTTGGCTCAAAATACCTACTTCGTTTTTAATTGCATGATTCCTTTAGTTGGCATGACAAGGTTAACTAGGTAAAGGTTTTCCCTGTCCATCTATGTCTGACTCTAGAGGGCAGTGCCCATCTCCGTTTCCTAGCCAAGGGAGCCAAAATTGTCTGAAGACAATTTCTCTGGTCATGTAGCCAGCATGACTGTTCGAAGAAATATCCTTCTGGGTTCAGTTCCAAGTGGGAAAAAAGACACTGGAAAGATGGAGGCTGTTTAGAAAGATGGTTTAATGGTGGACAGGTCCACATGGCTTGGAGCTCCAAAGTGAAAGGGATGATCACATGCTTCAAGATGTAGGGTGAAGGAAAAGAAGGGCCAAGATGCTGAGAGACCCTTAGTTATATACCTTCTGGTGGGCCCCAGCTTAGTGTTTCCTGTTCCTGTGTAAGAAATGTATCCCATTGGCTGTCAGACTCCCAGGGTCTTAGCTAACTTTGTAGGCTTTGTCTGGACCACACAGCTTCACCTGAGTGCTGGCTGATGCAATCTTCCCAGGCCATGTGGTGAGATGGGTAGAGGGCTTTGTTATGTAGAATACTCTGGCCCAAGCCTTAATGGCCCGCCCATTAACAAAGGTGTGTGTGGGGGGTGAACTTCTGCTTCTGAGGGGAGTTTCTGCTTCTGAGTTTCTATTTCTCTTTTAGGGAAAATATTCTGCCTTTTTAATATTTCCTTGGATATTTCGTTTTTCTAGGAGAGGGGTAGGTGCTAACTTCCTACATGACCATACAGCATGAGGCATACAAAACACTGTTGCTTTCCCACCAAGGTGGTACCTATTTATCTACTTGCATTTGCATGCTTTCAAACTGCCAGGTAGGCAAGTAACAGGAGTTCATCCCGTCGCACAGCACTCGCGTCTCAAAACCCCGGGCTGTTGGCTTCCCAGCCAACAAGCTCAGCATCTTTAACCACTGAGCCATCGCACCCCACAAGCTTAACTACTGTAGGCTACATTCTGGGGTTATGGTTTCCAATCAGCTGCAAGAGTTCAGAAAGGTTTCCTCCGTTGTGATTCATCCTATCACTTTCCAAGGCTCCACATGGAGTAATGTTGCTGTGCTTTGTTCAAAGGTGAACCGGAGTAGCCATTTAATGTGATTTTTTTCTGTCCCGATTCCTTTAGGAACATCACTTAATTGGGCTAAAACTGTTGTGGTATGTGGGAAGGACCTTGGGAGACAGAAGGAAGAGCTGCACACTGGTCACCTGGTGTAAAGGTATCACATCCCATAGTAAGGAAGGAGGGAACCCTTCCTAATTTCCAGGAAAGGAAGGGGGAAAATGCTTTCAGCCTTGCAAATTCTCTTACCATGAAGATAGAGTTCATACTCCTGGTTGTGTTTCTTATCTGGACTACCTCGCAAAGCTAACAAAAACTGTGCTTCCTTTGCCTGTTTGTAATTCTCCCAAGGTACCATGAAGTCTTGGAAACTTTTTCCAGTTCCAATACCCCCTTGCATGTGAGCACATATTTGTTACTACTTGCATACTTTCCAGGGAAATGGCGACCAGCAAAGCATCACCCAGCATTTTCCAATGTGCTGAATTTTAGTTCAGTTTACTTCACTTTTACTTTTATTGTCATCGCACCTCATACAACGAAATTAAATACCATCTTCAGCGTATAATTTATGACTATGAAAATAAAAAAAAAAAAAACACCCAACCTTCACATTCTATACAATTGAATTGAAAACCCCTGATATTGCATTAACATTGCACTATACAGTAGAATTCAATAGAGATACTGCCCTGGGATAGAAGCTGTTTTTCAGCCTATTTGTCCTTGTTTTTATTATCCTGTACCGTCATACATTCCAACCTAGGATAAAGTTCCCACAAGTCTGGACTACACTGTTAACCATGATTTGCCAAATTCTGTTGGGAAATTCTGGAGCACTGGCTTCATAGGACTTTGATGCTCAGACCGATCAAAGCCACAAGGTCCAGCCACATGTTTTGGTCCAGAGATCTGCACACAGCCGCCCTGGATTATTTACTTTTTCATCTTTGCAAATATCAGAATTCTCTCGCCCAACAAACGTTGCTTCCCTGGACCATTTGAAGAAACTCTTATGGATCCTTCTATAACAGGGGTCTCCAACCTTGGCAATTTGAAGCCTGGCGGACTTCAACTCCCAGAATTCCACAGCCACTTTTGCTACTTGCATACTTTTTTTTTCTGGCTGGGAAATTCTGGGAGTTGAAGTCCGCCAGGCTTCAAGTTGCCAAGGTTGGAGACCCCTTCTCTATAACATCAGCTAGGGCCTTGTCCAAAAAAAAAAAAAGAGAGAGAGAGAGAGAAGTCAAGAGAGTGACTGCAAGCATACAACTGAAATTTGGCCCGGCTCTTTAAATGTACATGGCATGTTTTCTTGACTTCTTGAAAAAGTCTTGTGGATTCCTCCAAACTTCAGAATCTTTTGAGGTTACTGAATTGTTGATACTGGGTGGAACTGAACTGGATTTCCGAGAGGGAGATGCTTGGGGATCAGCCAAGCTGCTCCAGTGCCCAGGACTGTTTGGGATCTTTTGAGGAGTGGGGGCACGGGGGGGACTATTTGTTTTCAGTCAACAACTGCCTGGCCCGATCCCTGCATATTTTATTTATTTTTGTAAGACCTGGAAGCTTTCAAGAACAGACTGGACTGCCATCTGTCAGAAATGATGTAGGTGGGTCTCCTGCCCTGGGGACGGGGGTGGGGGGGACCTACAAGGTCCCTTTCCAACTCTGTTAATCTCCCTCTTAAGTGATTTGTCATTACCTCTACCCAGGGGCTAAGAGGGAGAGACCAGCCAAGGATCACCCAGTTGGCTTCGTGCCCAAGGCGATTCCTAGCTTGACCCTTTTAACTACCAACTCTCCCTTCAAGCCTGGAAGAAAATGAGGACAAGACAAGCAACTGTTGCAACAACAACAACAACGCAAACCGCAGAATTGTTGAATTTGCTACCTTTCCTATTGTGTGTCTTTTTCACTGAGTAAAATCGTAATTGGCTCATTCCTAGGTGTATTTTGTTTTGGGGGAGGAGGAGGAGGAAGAGGAAGAAGAAGGAGGAGGAGGAGGGGGGGGGAGAAGGAGAAAGAGAAGGAGAAAGAAGAAGGAGAAAGAAGAAGAAGAGGAGGAGAAGGAGGAGGAGGAGAAGAAGAAGAAGAAGAAGAAACAACAGCAGCAACAGCAGCCCGGGCTGGTCTCACACCGCGGGAGGAAAACCCAGATCGCTTTTGATCTTCCCGCGATCCCTCGGGATTGCAAGATCCTTTCCTTCCCCAGGCAGAGGCGGCTGGGAGCCACAGCGGCCAGACGTCCGAGAACCCACTCACTCCTCCTCCTCCTCTCCTCTCCTTTCAGCGCACACCCACCCACCCACCCGTGTTCGGCCTCTCTCCTTCCAGAGGGACCGTCCAGGAGCCCTCCGACCCGCCCCCCTCCCTCCCTCCCTCCCTCCGCTCCCACCGCACGGGTCCGAGGCCGCGCCCCTCCGCCTCCGGAGTTGCGCTGGAGGTCGACGCTTCGTTCGCGCTCCGCGATTTTGCCGGCCATGGTGAGTCCCGAGGAGCCCTTGGCGGTGCTGCGGGGCAGGAAGCGGGGGGGGGCAGAGAAAGTTGCAAGCCGCCGCCCCCCCTCCGGCCAGGGAGAGGCATTGGCGCTGAGATGGGGGTGTTGGGCGGGGGGGGGGTTGAAATCTTGGTAGCTCACGGTTAATTCTTAATCCGAACTCAGCCCGGCGAAAGGGAAAGCGGGCGGGATCGAGTCTGCGCCGGTTGCGTGCGCCTCGCCATCTGTCTGTCCTCTTCTCTGCCTCTACCCATCTCTATTTTCTATGATTTGTCCGCCTCTGTCTCCATCTCTCGCTTGCATAGGCTTCGCCGGGTCTCTTGGAAGAGCGGCGCATCTCCCAACGACGACCTTACTCGGGACGGGAGGGAGGGAGGGAGGAGGGCAGGCGGAGTAGCAAGTGTGGGAAACGCACCGGGAGGCGTCTTAACAAAACGCAGCCAAGGAGATTAATTTGACAGGTAGGTCTGGATGAGTTGTTGTTATTGGTTTTTGTTTTTTGTTTAATGGCAAAAGATCCATGGAGATTCTCAGTCCTCCAGGTCATGCGTGTCCAAAAGGTGTTTTGTTTATTTATTTATTTTATTTTATTTTGTCAAGCGATTATAAGGTAACAGGTATAAGTAGAAACATGGTTATGAAGACATGAAATGGATACGAATAAAAATAAAAAAGAAACAATAGGACAGGGACAAAAGAAACAATAGGACAGGGACGTAGGCAGGCACGTTGGTGCGCTTATGCACGCCCCCTACAGACCTCTTAGAAAAGGGGTGAGAGGTCAATAATAGACAGTCTAAGGTTAAAGTTTTTGGGGTTGGGGAAGAAACCACAGAGTCAGGTAGAGTATTCCAGACATTGACCACTCTGTTGCTGAAGTGGTATTTCCTGCAATCAAGTTTGGTGCGGTTTACCTTGAGTTTGTATCTATTGTTTGCTCTTGTGTTGTTATGGTTGAAGCTGAAGTATTCATTGACAGGTAGGACATTGCAATGTATGATTTTATATACTATACTTAGATCAGACTGAAGGCGGTGTGGTTCTAGGTTTTCTAGGTCTAGAATTTTGGGTTGTTTTTTTTCCCAAGAGGTAACTGGGCTTTCTGCGTTTGTCTTTGAAAATGTTTTGCTTCTCATCCAAGAAGCTTGTTTAGCTCTGACTGGATGTGGTGGGGAATGGAAGGATTTATACCAGTGGTGGCTAACCTTTTTGGGCTCCTGTGTCAAAAATTGTGTGCGCGCTTGCGTGCCAGCACCCAGAAGGCAATGTGCGCATGCCCCCCCATGCTCCCTGCACATGCATACACAATTTCTTCCCCTGCCACTGCCCCCTTACCTGCACTGTGCCTCCCAGCTGATTTTCAGCCTGTTTGAAGCCTTTTTTTGGCCTCCCAGAGGCTTGAGGAAAGCCTTTGCAGGCCAAAAAATAGGCCCGTTTCATCACTTCTGGTATTTCCAGAAATACAGGAAGTGATGAAACAGGTCTATTTTTCAGCCTGCAAAGGCTTTCCTCAAGCCTCTGGGAGACCCCAAAAAAGGCCTCAAACCAGCCATAAATCAGCTGGGAGGCGTGCCATGCACAGTGAGGTAAATTTGCCTGCGGCTCACCTGCCGGCACAAATGGCTCTGCATGCCACCTGTGGCCTGTGTGGCACAAGTTTACCATCACGGATTTAGACACTTGCAGATGGACCGCATTTGAAAGACAAAAGGCCACTCTTTCGAAGACAAGCAAAGTCCACATTTTGCACACAGAGGACAGCTGGTTTGAAAGAGGAGTCAAAGAGGCCATCTATGTCCAAACTGAACAGCCCTCTCTCACCAGAAGGGCTGGGGTACGACATCATCTATCTCCAGTTTACAACACAGTCCTTTCAGCAATTCCAAGAAGGCTCCAAAGCCATTTGCACTGCTCAAGGTGACCCTGAGGACGTAGGATAAGCCCCCAGGTGGCCTCAACCACTCACTAAAAGGATGCAAATGATCAGCTGTCTGCAAGAAGTGTAAATCCTCCCATTAATCTCCATCCTGTCAGAGTTGAAGAAGTTTCTTAGATGAAAAATGAAACTTCTTCAAAGGAAAAAAGAAAGCCCCGTTGCCTCTTGAAAAAATAAAAAATAAAAAGCACTTTTGGGACTTTTATTGCAAAGCTTCCAGGAAGAACCAGCTGTTTTCTAGGATTGTGGGGGGGAGAGAAGAAGAGGAGGAGGAGGAGGAGGAGGAGGAGGAGGAGGAGGAGGAGGAGGAGGAGGCACAGAGATATGTTCAGACCTAAAGAGTATAAGGGAGATGGGTAACCGTTAATGCTGCTCCTTCTGAAGCCAGAAAGGAGTTGCTATACTTAGGGTCAATTTCCAGTTGTTTTCTCCTGGATGCAAGGCCAGATGTTCTGGGCCTTTGTTGCTTTTCTCTCAGGTCTGGAACCTACAAAAGACAAAAACTATCCAGTCGTGAACTGGTCTCTTCTCTGCTTCACTTTTTTTTCCCCTGCATCTTGCTGTAATTGGTTGCATGTGTTCTTTTAAACATCTGTGCAATATTTAGTGGCATGTGTTGTAATCAAAGGCACATATGGTGAAATGTTTCAGACTTGTTTCTCCACCCCACCCCACCCCACCCCCCAAAATTGAAATCTTAACCAGGGAAATGCAGCTGGATTGGATTGGTGGGGGATAAAATAAGGTTGGGGCTATTAGCAGCTGGCGCAAAGCAGTTTTGTGTTGAACTTTGAATCTGCAAACAAAAGCAAAATCCTTCTCACTTTGGACCCCACGCAAATCAAATGCAATTACGTACATTGCTGGGATCAGGGATTGGCAACCTGGTGACAAGGATGTAGGCTTGTCAAAGGATGGTGGGCTAGGCAAGCAAGAATTATACCAGCCAGAAAATCCTTCATATCCCAGAAGAAAAGACAAAAGAAGAGAAATGGAATTTCAGACATTGTTTAGTGCTGTAGGGAGAATTGTGGGACAGCCTTGGGTGGAATAAGAGAATAACTTGAGTTAGAAGGGACCCTAGAGGTCTTCCAGTCCAATTCCTGCTCAAGCAGGAGACCCTATACTGTCTTTTGCCAAACTGAGGCTTGTAGAAATCTGATTACACCACTTAGCTTAGCAGTCCAGGATGGGAACTTTACCCATTGAAGGTGCACGGTTTCTGTTCCTAGTCTATGTTTATAATCAGACTTGGTGGTGCCTTCCAGGTATCGTAGACCAGGGGTCCCCAAACTCTGGGCTGATGCAACCCACTAGAGTGTGATGGCGAACCTATGGCACGCGTGCCACAGGTGGCACACACAGAGCCATTTGCGTCAGCACACAAACTGCAGGCAAACTTACCTCACTGTGCATGCGCCTGCCTCCCAGCTGATTTTCAGCCAGTTTGAGGCTTTTTTCGGTCTCCCAGAGGTTTGAGGAAGACTTCTGCAGGCCAAAAACTAGACCCGTTTCATCACTTCCTGTTTTTCTGGAAATACTGGAAGCGACAAAATGGGCCTAGTTTTCATCCTGCAAAGCCTGCAGAAGCCTTCTTCAAGCCTCTGGGAAGCTGAAAAAGGCCTCAAATTGGCCAAAAATCAGCTGTGAGGCGCAGTGCAGGTAAGGGGTGGGGGTGGGGTGGGGATTGCATGCACATCCCTAGGGGGCATGGGGCAGCGCCCATTGCCTTCTGGGTGCTGGCATGAGCGAGCGTGCAAGTGCGTGAACAATTTTTGGCACAGGAGCCCAAAAAGGTTAGCCACCACTGCACTAGAGGGCTGTGACGGGTTTGCAACCAGGCCACAGAAACAGCTGGTGAGAGTGCGAGCACACATACACATCCTCACTTGTGCAAGCAGCAAATAGCACACACACACACACACACACATTTGCTGACCGCTTGTGCAGAACCAGCCCCTCCCCCTGCACCAGTCCAGAAAGCTGGAAACATTGGGCAACTCTGCCTTAGACTTCAACAGCCAGCACAGCCAGTGCAATTTGGTCCTTGGTAGACACTGAATATAAAAGATATGTTGGTCCTTTAACTATCTAGGGCAGGGGTATCAAACTCAAGGCCCGGGGCCCCGGATCTGGCCTGTGGGGTGCTTAGATCTGGCCCATGTGACCACCTTGGAAACTGTGAAGGACCAGCCTGCAATGCCTCTGCCAGTGAAAATGGAGCTCCTCAGCTACAACGGCCTCCTGTAATCCTCTGCCGGGGAAAACAGAGCTCGGAAGCCCGTTTTCGCTGGTAGAGTGCTCAGGCCTTCACAGGTGCCCCCGGCACAAGTGACATCAAGCTGGCTACGCTCCCCCTGCCCCCCACCCCCGAGCTCAAACACAAACCTGATGCGGCCCTCAATGAAATCGAGTTTGACACCCCTGATCTAGGGTGACTGCCTTGAATGAACCCTTTTTAGAATAATCACTTCTTTGGGTGGTATGGAAAGCTTGTTCGTCTCAAAAGGAAACTTTTAAATCAAGGCCTGTAGTGATTCTCAGTTCTCCAGGTCATGGTTGTCCCAAAGGTGCTTTTTTCCAAGAAGCAATTGGACTTTTCTTGTTTTTTTTTTTTCTTTTGAAAACGTTTCGCTTCTCCTCCAAGAAGCTTCTTCAGCTCTGACAGGATAGTGGGGAGTGGAAGGATTTATATTCCTTGCAGACAGCTGGTCATTTGCATCCTTTTAGAGCAGAGGGCTCCAAACTTGAAGTTGAAGTCCACAAGTCTTAAAGTTGTCAAGTTTGGGGACCCCTGTTCTAGAGGGTCATTGAAGCACTTGGGGGTTCATCTGTGTCCTCATACTCCTGGTTCCTGTAGTCTGCAATTTTTTTTAAAATCAAGGTGGTTTTTGTTATTATTATTATTCCTAATTTATCCCATCTTGATCATGTTAAATACTGGAAAAATATGAATACTCTACCAGACGAGGTTGTAATTAGGAAAATTTGGGCTGAAATGGATAGATTAACTTTAAAAATTAAAGACAAAGATGATTCAGAATACCTTCAGACATATGGAATACATTTTATGAATGGATAGAGAAAAGAGGTAGAAATTAGAGAAAGTAAGAAAGAGGTAGATAAATATAAATGTAGTAATTGAGAAAAAATGTAATTAACCTAACATAAGAAGAAACCAATCAACTCTTTTGGTTATACTATTAGTACTGTTATTATACCATTGCTATTGCTATTAGTTTGTATGTTGACATTTATTACAAATGTATGTTGGTTGTGTTTTATTTGTAAATAATGCTCTGCCAACGCACTGTTATTCAAAAATGTTTATGAATGAAAATTTATAAAATGAATAATAATAAAATAATTGATTACAAAAATAACCCCTAATACAATGGATTTAACCAAAGCTCAGTCGAGAAAAATCTGCTGCATTTAATATGTGCAAAGATAGATGACCAGGCTGAGATAGTTATGTGGTATCTTGAAGGTATTGACTTCAATCTTATTCTGAGCACGATTGTCTAAAATCCATTCTTATAATATTAACTCTCCATTTCTCCCCCTTCCCCCGCCAATTGCCTCGCTTTTAGTTATCCAATAATAAAAGCATGGGTTGAAATCACTGACGGACATAAACCTTGTCTGTCTCTTTCTCTAAAAGCCTTATCAGCTGTCGCTAAGATACCAGGAACACGTTTATCAGGTGATCTCAGTAAAAGGGCAGCGGCTGGAGATTTATTGTGCTGCGCTGTGTTTACTCAGTACGGGTCTCAATTTGCTGAAGTGCTGCGTGTGGCATCCATTAAGAACAATGAAAGTGTGGGTTTTCAGAGAAACATGCAAGGAGTTCTTCTGGGGAACTCCCGGGATATTTTCTAGGGCGCTATAGATCAATGAAAAGATTCCGTCGAGGCCTTCTTCCAGAATTGTGAACGTAGTAGCTTCTTCACTAGAATTACGCATTGCTCTAAATCAGGAGTGACAAACTCCTGTTTGACCTCAGGGGCTGGGGTGGGCGTGGCCAGCTTGACATCACTCGTGTCACGGGGGGGCGCCTGTGGTGGCCCGAGCACTCTGCCACAGAAAATTGAGCTCCTGAGCTCCGTTTTCGGCTGGGACAGCCTCCTGCAACCCTCTGGCAGCAAAAATGGAGCTTGGGAGGGCCACGTTTTTGCCGGCTGAGGGACCATGGGCCAGTCCTTTGCTATTTCCAGAGCTCCCCCACGGCCTCTGGGCCTTGAGTTTGAGACCCCGGCTCTAAATCAAGCAGTCTGCAGATGTTCCAAATGCTTATTGGTGTCTTACTATCACTTTGAAACCATATTTGTGTTGTATGAAGTATATTAAATGTCATACCTTATGCCACCAGACTTGAAATTCTAGACCCAGAAAATCTAGAACTATGCCGCCTTCGGTCCAATCTTAGTATGTAAAATCATACATTGCAATGTCCTACCTGTCAATGAATACTTCAGCTTCAACCATAACAACACTAGAGCAAACAATCGATACAAACTCAAGGTTAACCACACCAAACTTGATTGCAGGAAATACGACTGCAGCAACAGAGTGGTCAATGTCTGGAATACTCTACCTGACTCTGTGGTTTCTTCCTCAAACCCCCAAAACTTTAACCTTAGACTTTCTACTATTGACCTCACCCCTTTCCTAAGAGGTCTGTAGGGGGCGTGCATAAGCGCACCAACGTGCCTACCATCCCTGTTCTATTGTTTCTTTTATTTTTCTTATATGTATCCATGTATTCATAACTCTGTTTTTACTTATCCCTCTTATCTTGTAAGCAATTGACAAACCAAATAAAATAAAGAATAAAAAATGTAACATAGTGTTATATAATTGATACGATACACAGGTAGTCCTCAACATACGGCCACAATTCAGCCCAAAATTTATGTTGCTAAGTGAGAAATTTGTTAAGTGAGTTTTGCCTCATTTTATGACTTGTCACATTTGTTAAGTGAATCATTTCAGTTGTTAAATTAGTAACACGGTTGCTAAGTGAATCCCGCTTCCCCGTTGACTTTGCTTGTCAGAAGGTTGCAAAAGATGATCACATGACCCTTTGGGGACACAGCAACTGTCATAAACATGAAGTGGTTGTCAAGCATCCAAATGTAAATCACATGACCATGGGAGATGCTGCAGTGGTCGTAAGTGTGAAAAATAGCCTTAAGTCACTTTTTCCAGTGCCGTTGCAACTTCGAACGGTCCTTAAATCACCACTGTAAATTGAACACTACCTGTAATATAATGTAGTTTTGTATGCATATACACAATTACTTTGCTAGGTGGGTTATAGTAGAATGAATCTATGCCAGCTTCGAAGACCAAGATGGGAATAAAATCTTTTCAGCTGAAGATTCTCAGCTCCGGAATCCTCAGGGAAGAAAGTCACAAAATGTTGTGTTCGGATCCAGACCGAATTATTCTCCCTTCGATTTCATTTTCTTTACTTTGCAATAAGCATTCATCAAAAAGTTTCCAGAACTGTTGCCCAATTGTCCTTCCAACTGACAGTATGAAACCGGTAGGAGCTGTTGGCATTCTCCTATTTGTGACCATGTGCTCCTCCCAATATCCACAGAAGTTTAAAGGACAGGGATTAATGATGCAATAATAGCCATTAACCATTAACTAAGAAAGAAGTTGCTTATTAAGGATTGATTTCTCCATTTTATATAAATGTAGGTGTCTTCTAGTTAACCATTTCTCTGGAAAGTTCACTCTGCTTTTAATAAAGGTTTTATTTAACATCCAAGTCCATTGCAGCCAACGTCCAAACGGTGTAAAATTATCAGTGTAAATTATCATAGCTATTCATCATGGGGTTCTGAGTTAAAATTTAGCAGGGCCATAAAGCTTATCTCTGTAGATAGAATTGAGCAATAAAAATGACTAGTTGATGGTGTTGGGTTGTTGTTGGTTTTTTTGCTGCATGGCAACTTTAAACATTCTGCAGGTAGGTAGTCCTTGACTTACAACCATTGGTTAAGCAGCCATTCAAAGTTACAACAGCACTGGAAAAAAGTGACTCGTAACCATTGCTTGTCCTTAAGACTGTTGGGAGCATCCTCACAATCAAGTGAAGAAAATTGGAGTGATTGACAACCAGCATATATTTATCAATCTGGGATCATGTGATCCCCAACTTGGGACCTTCTCAGCTGGCTTCTGGCAAGCAAAGTCCATGGGGGATGCTGGATTCACTAATGACCGCATGATTCACTTAACAGCAGAAAAGGTCATAAAATTGGATGTGATTCTCTTTAAGAGCTACCATGCTTAGCGGCCGAAATTCTGGTTGCAACTGTAATAGCAAGTCGAAACCTGTGTTGAATGACCTATTTGGCATCAAATTAGTGGCAGGGTTTATGCCACGAAGAGACCCCTAATCAGGTATCATGCCCCTGTTGGAATCTGATTCTGAGGGGGAGGTCGAACAACTGACAGGGAGTGGGAGTGTGGCTCCAGTGGCTGGGGAGGAAACTGGGGAAGGACACAGTCCTGCTAGGTATTCAGAGGAAAACCCAGCCCCTCTCTCTTCATCGTAGGGCACGCAGGGAAGAACAGATAAAGGAGCAACATGGGTTACGGGGGAGAAAAAAGCCCTGATTCCCTTCATTTGCTGCAGCTGGGAAAACAGGATAAAGAGGGTGTTTGCGCACAGAACCTTGCTGGAAGCAAAGCATGCATTATCTTTGTTTGTCAAGTCCTATCTGGGTTTTCTGGTGTCCTCCCAACTGTGTGTGTTTCGTTATCTTTTGAGTTCTGCAATTCCTTATCCTGCCCTGTCTCATTAATTGCTGCAGCTTGGTTTGTGTTGGTTTTTATTTATAATGTATATGTACTTTTGGTTCAGACTAAATTTCTTCCCTTTAAAAACTGTTCTTGGGAGAGTTTTTCCTCCAGCCGATGATAACTGGACATTGGAGGCCAAGTTGGAGGAATTAAAGGGACTTTACTTACTTTGTGGCTTTGTTGCTTTTGTACCACGCCCTGGGTGGTTTAGCACATATTAACACACAAGGTGGTTTAGCACATATTAACTGCTTCCAATAAAGGACTGTAAATTATGGGATGGTTTTAGTACTAATGCAAACCTTCTTGGATATATTGTTCTTCCCCAAAATAGAAGCTCCTTATTTTCTGCTTATAATAAACGTTATAATGGAGAGTAACACAAGCAAAATGGGACATGCGTTCCACCTAAATAGGAATCTAACAGTTTGGGTCGCCACAACCTGCATTTACCTTGAACAAGAGTTGGATGCAACGAAATCAGGCCAGGATGTCTGTTGCATCAAAGCATGTGCAACATGTATGTGTTCAGCGCTGTGTGTACCAGCTTTTCCCCAATTTGTGCTTCTCTGTGTGTTGGACGACATCTCCCATCCTCTCCCCAAGCCAGTCAAGGAACGTTGGTGAGCATTAAGCTTGGAGTACTCTATATTTCTCGAAGTTCATGAGATTGATTCCTGAAGAATTTTTTAAAACCCTGATATGCTCTAGAGTCATCTGAAAATAGCTTCTTTGTAGACGTTCATGCTTAAGAGATAAGTTTATCTAGATGCTTGTTGCAGATGCTTTCTCCATTTTCTCCTAGGCAGGAAAAGCTCACCGACTGAGCAGCGAAGAAAGAGAACAGCTCCTGCCAAATCTCAGGGCAGTCGGATGGAATGAGGTGGAAGGCAGAGATGCTATCTACAAGGAGTTCCATTTCAAGGACTTTAATCGGGTACAAAAGCACTCATCCATATTTTATTTTGAGAAAATCAGGCTCATGCATGTGTGTTGGGAACAGTGACCAAGCAGGCAGTTCTTCACTGGATGCAAATCCTTCCCAGGACAAAGCAAGCTGCAGAGATGCCCAGTTCCTAACCCCGCAGTGTTGCAACTCTTAACATGTCTAAGTGGATTAATACTTGCCAGTGCTTCTCTTTATGAAGCACTTTATAAAGGTGCTTTTTTCAAAAGGCAACTAGGTTTTCTTGATTTTTTTTTTGGTTTGAAAAAGTTTGGCTTCTCATCCAAGAAACATCTTCAGAACGCTTTTGGGATAACCATGACCTGGATGATTGAGAATCTGCATAGACATTCTTTATGTGGGATACCAAGATTGCTTTGGTCTTAGTGCAATAGAGAAAAAGGAGCATAGAACTACCTGTTGGTGCTACAATAGCCTTGCAGAGACAGGAGCTGCAAACAGTGGCTCTGAAATCCAATTGCATTTGCTGTCCGAATGTTCCTTGGATGCAAAAGCGAATAGCCTCAGGGTCCAGCCCTAATTATTTTTCCACTCCATCGCAAAAGGTTGGAGAGGATACCAATGCTTAGAATCAAGAAAGGTGCAGGGATTTTCCTTTTTTCTTCCATGCTTGTCAGGAAAAGACCAACTCAAGCATCTGCTTATGTCTGGCAGTCCCATCGCTTGCTGGTTTGCCCCCATTAGAGGCCTTTTCCTGACTAGGAGGGATGTAATAATCCCATTCATACCATGACTTTTCCTTTGGAGATGTAGATAAAAGTATTGAACTCCTCCCAATACCAAATACGATCCTAATCCTGCACGAAGGGAGGCTCAGCCAATCTCATTGTACAGATGTTGTACTCTGACAATAAAGCAGCACTCTTGCAGAACTGCACATGTTCCTGAACTACAATTCCCAGCCCCCCACATCAATGGCCATGTAAGCTGTGGGCTTTATTTAATCTTAAATCTGTCTCATTCTGCATTTTTGCGCAAACTCGATAAACTAAATGCTGTCCTTGGGAGAGTTAACTCAGGTATACCGGTAGACTCTTAATTGTGTGATTTGTGCAGTGTACCTTTCAGTTGTAATTATAGGTCTTATTAGTGGAGCCTGTTTGGAAGTTTCCCTTCTTTGCTTGTCTTTTTCTAAAACCTTCTTTCATCTTTCGAACAGGCTTTTGGATTTATGACCAGAGTAGCTCTGCAAGCAGAAAAACTGGATCATCATCCCGAATGGTTTAATGTTTACAACAAAGTAAGAGAAAAGAGTTGTTCAAGCCCTTTTTTTTCTTTGAATGATTCTTGCACTTTTCTTGGTAATATTGTTTGGGAGTAGAGTGATGCAGTGGCCTAGAGGTGGAGCTCTCGCCTCACAATCAGGAGGCTGTGAGTTCAATCCTAGGTAGAAGCAGATATTTCTCTCTGGGCACAATGAGAATATGTCTGCTGAACAAAACTCTGCATTGGTGACAGGAAGGGCATCTGGCCATTAAAACACTCTGCTTGCTCCATTCATTGCCCAGACTTGCAAGGGATTATGGGGTCATTAAATGGAGATGATAATGATTGTTTGGAAGTTTCCCATTGCCCTTCTTCCTAGGTCTGAAAGAGAAAGACTAGCTCCAAGTCACTGACTTGATTCTGGTCTCCCCAACTTCTAATGTTTTATCACAACCCCAAACTGGATCTCTGTTCAAGCTTAGATAAAGTTATATTAACTATATAAGCCAATTGTTGCACAAGCCCATTAAATCCATAGTGTTTTGTGCCTTTCTAGGTGCCCAAACCTAGACCTTTTGTGCGAAGCGGTGGTGTGTGTATGTGGGAGGGTATTTAAGCCTTATCCGAAGTACCTATTTAAGCCTTATCCGAAGTACCTGATAAGATAAAATATGTGAATTATAGATTGGCTCTCAGTTGCTATGGAAGGAGATCATAGCAGTGGCTCAATCTAGCAATTGCAATTGTAACTTTTTTTAAAAAAAAAACTCTTCTACACCAAAGTGACTCACTTCCCTAATCCTGATGGGGATAGAGTGTTTTAAATTTCATCGATAAGCACTGAGGCCAGCAGTGAATGACGATACTGAAAACATTTATTATTCCGTACTTTTTAAAAAATGGATCTTTTAGCTCTTCCAGGTACTTGAAGCTATGCTGCTTATACGTTCTCATAACTGCTGTATTAATTGGGCATTTATTTTTATTTTTTACAGGTTCATATAACCTTAAGCACACATGAGTGTGCTGGCTTATCTGAACGGGACATCAACTTGGCCAGTTTTATAGAGCAAGTTGCAAACACACTAGCCTAAAATGCTCACCGCCATCTTTGTCTGTAAAGGTAGCTCCCACGTCTTAACCTGTTGGAAAGTATCATGACAAACGTAACCTGGCCTCTGTATCCAGTTAATAGGGGAGAACCCATCTTTTGGTCAAAGCTTCATATTTGCTTACTGTGCAATTGTGCTGTGAATTCATCTGTTATCCATTATAAATCTGTCTTGTGTCAATATCTGTCTCTAGGGTTCTTTAGTCTGTAACCCTGTTTAGCAGTATTAAGTAAGTGCAGGAGAAGTCGCCTGTGGTTGTCAGTTTTAATAAAGCCTGCTCTTACGCAATCTCTTGGAAATTTATTGCATTTCTCTTCCACACTGTTTCTTGTATTGCCTGACTTCATGGAAGGGGTAGACAGGGAAATGCTGGAATTGCTTAATCTTCTTTTAAACTGAGGTAGACAGAACTTTGGATTGGCGATGTAGAAACCTAAAGCAAATAGCACTTAGACTTATATACCGCTTCACGGTGTTTTACAGCCCTAAGTGGTTTTATAGAGTCAGCCTCTTGCTCCCAACAATCTGGGTCCTCATTTTACCCACCTCGGAAGGAAGGAAGGCTGAGTCAACCTTGAGCCTGGTGGGATTTGAAGTGCCAAATTGCAGGCAGCTGACAGTCAGCAAAAGTAACCTACAGTACTCACTCTAACCACTGCGCCAATGTGGCTCAATCTGTATACTACAGATTGCAAATCATGGCTATTTTTTTTCCTTAGGATAGCTTTACCCCTCATGCAGTGTAAAACCACACCCAGTTTAACATACAGCAGAAGATAGGAAATTAAAATCACTTGCATGTTCTGTCAATCAACATTTTTAGAAGAAAATTAGGTTCTCATTTGTCAACATACCCAACACATGTGATAGGATCAATAGCATGTGCAGAGGGCTCAAAAAATTCAAGATGGCAGCTGTGTCTCTGCCATGCCTTTTTTACTTTCATTATCCTTGTACAATAATGGATTTCAGTCAGAACTGAAATTACTCCAAAGATTCTTGAGAGTTGTACATGAAGGGAAGTAAAATTCCTACAATAAAATAATGTTGATAAGTTCTTTTATTGCCACCTTGATTTTTTTAACCATTTCAGTGTCCCTAGCTTGCCAAAAATTTCAGATATGAAGTCCTAATAATCTTGGTGCCTAAGGCAAACTTGATCGGTGAGGTCAGCTTTCCAATAAACAAACTCTTTAAGACAGGAAAAAACTACCTTCCAATGTTTTAAACTTGGAATTTGAGGAAGAAAATAACATTTATTTTAAACCCGAAAACATGTACAAGATGCATGACAACGTATATATGGGTTAAGTATTGAAACAAAGCAGTTTTGAACATGTATAAGGATTAAACTGAAATTAAGATCTTACAAAATCAACATTCCGTTCTAGAACATGAATGAAAACCGATCATTAAATTACATAGGTAAGAGGGATGCAATTGAGTTTTTCTTTCATAATGTGTTTGGAAACCGTATCTGTGTATCTCTTCAAACTAGTCGATACACATACATGTCTTAGGCAATTAACCTTCAAATTATTTTGTATTCACTCCATTCAAAATTGAAATAGAAAGATAGCCATAAAGAGATAACATGATTAAACCAAAGATTCACAAAACATAAGACCCTGAACTCATGAAGTCACAAAGGATTGTACAATAATATCTGAAAGGAATATAAGTCTATACCACTAAAATATGCTTTTTTTTTCCCCCAGAGAACTATTGCTGACTGAATGTAATGAGACCTTGACTGATCTAGCAAAGTACCTACTTATCTATAGAGGACACTTAAGGCAGAATGGAAGTGTTCTCCATTCACTTCTGTAAAACTAGGCTGGTGAACCTAGCGTTACACCTCAAGTATTAGAATAAAAAGTTAATGTGCCTGCCATTTGGCCCACTGGCTCCCTTCTAGAAGCAGACTAAACAACGGGATAGAAGCAGTATCGCTAACCCATTAGAAGTCAAGCTTCAAGACCACAGGTATCAGTTGCAAAGTGCTACCTATGGGGTGGACTGAGCTGAGACGTCATGAAACACTGAAGGATTATATGATACCTGAGGTTGAAGTTATTTTCAGTGTAATATAACGGAGGTGATCATCGGTGGATTGGATCATCTGCTTAGCTTCTCGAGTAGAGATGCTCTCAGCATTTAAGGCAAATCTTGTATGTGCTATCTTGAGAACGTGTCTGATCAATCAATGCAACGCCTGAAAAGGAGCCTTGGGTCCTCCAAATAATCACATTCTGAGTCACTGGTTCTCTTGAGCCCATAAAGGCGCTTAACAAAATGGCAGAACTAGGAACTGGAACAGTTGAAGAAGCAGCTCAACTTCTCAAACAGTGACAGTGAAGAAATGCAATTTGCTTTCTCCTACTGTAGTAAACAGGTAGGACAAAAGCCCCTAACACATGGAAGAACCGTTTTATCCTAAGTACCTTCATGGATCTTTGTGGCTCAAAGACTTGTTTGGGGCAGGGGAGAGGGTCACAGTAAAAAAAACATTATAGGGAAAGGGAAAAGCACCCTGAAGGTACAAGGAAAGAAGGAAGTGTTCCTTTTTTCCTTTGATCCGTTTCCTCTCCTTCAGAGCAAATTCCCAAAGGGAGAACCAAACACTCACCCTGACTTTACCCTATTATCTGTGAAGGATGTTTATGTGCAACCTTCTGTTGAATTCACTGCTCAGTGTGAACGTCAACCAAGAGATCTGTATCCACCGAAGTAGTGCAAAACACCTGAGCATGAACAATGATGGAACAGACTTCTATTAACCTTAAGCCTGCTGTTTCTTGGACGACTAGAAGCAGCCGTGAGTCATAAGAAATACAAATAATTACCAGAAGTTAAAAGACAGAAAGAGAGAGAGAGTATTCCTGAAGTTTCACAAATCTGAACCGCCACTCTAAGATAGGGGGTTGAACTGGTGTTTAACCTAAGAGGGAATGTTATGCCAACAGATCAAGCTGCCTTGTGAGCTGTATTTGCAGAAGAAACAGTTCCAAGTGATAGTACCTTTCCTTTGAATTGTTTAGTGTGTCATCATCCAACAACTGAGATATATGACTAAAAATCAGTGGGGGCTTGGAGAACCATTCATGTGGGTATCAGCCAAGGGGAGAGGATCTGTGCTGTAGATGCTGTCCAAATAACCACCAGCAATTTCTGAAACCAGGTTTCTGTCAGGAATGCCTTGTGCCAGACCATAGATTGCACTCTATAAATTGAAACAAACAAAAAAAGAACACAACTATCAGCTAAGATTTATTCCACGCAACATTGCTTCTGAAATGTGTTCCTTGTATTTGCGTTATGCCCAAACGATAAAATCCAGTGCTTATGAAATAAGCAACCACAAGCCATATAAAACTCAGGAGCAGATTAAAATTATTTAAAGAATACTAAAATAGAGCAGATTGTCTTAGTTATCAAATGCCTAGGTATATAAAGGGCTTGTGTAGTAAGGGCAGACCACCTACAGAAATTCTAAAGAAAGCTGAAACATAAAAGATGTAACAGAAAATAACAAGTGAAATGCTTAAAACACAGAGAGAATCCGGAAAAAAAGCCCTTTATTGAATTTCCATCCAGTGCGCATCAGATGGTAACGCACCCAGATAAGACCTCTCTGAAAGACCTCCATGCTAACGTAAAATAATGCTAGAGGAGGAAGTTCCCCAACTAGTTTGAATTCAAATAATGTATTTCTTTAATCAATTCCATGATTCATATCTGGAAGGGAAGGGCAGCCCAAGTAACTACGCCTAAGCAAAGAAATATTCTGTGTCCTAACTAGCCCTGGTCAATAGCCTAGTACTCATTGGACACGTTCAACAATAAGCTAAAGTAAATGCAGTGCAATTAATTAGTAAACTAATTAAGATGTAATTAAGGAATGTGTGAATTACAGTCTGACCCGAAATCTCTTTGAATTAATCTAGCAGGCTCACCAGCCTCAACTAAATGAAAATACTTGGCCAACAGCTGAAATATAGATATTACAGGATCTTGGGTATAAAACTTAGCAATGTCTCCAAACTTCCAATCTGACTTTTCAGGCTACATCTAGGGTTTAAATCCTATTCTCTAATTTGCTTTCTACCATCTGCAAGTGCCACTGTCTTGTCTCTATATGTTTCCATAACAGCAAACGTCAAAAACAAAAATGTAAAATTCCCTTTACCATGCCAGTGGTCTTTTCCTTTGGGTTCTTCATGATCTCAGAGACACTCTCTCTGACATCCTTCAGCAGTTGTTCAGCCACCCCAGGTTCTGTTTGTAGCAGCGTTATGCAAAAATGAATACTTGGAAAAAGATGGAAAGACATAAAAAGTTAACCTTTCTTCACAATCAGAACCTTGTTTCTTGATCATACTCTATCCAGAGCTGGAAAATGCATGAGAAATCATGTTGATTCACTAGCTGCCTATCACATCCGCATTACAAATTGACTGAAGGTCCCAATTCCCTATTTTTGCAACATCTGAACACACACTAAGTTATTGCTTACCGTATTTCTTTCCTGTATTATATTATATTAATCATATCATATCATATCATATCATATCATATCATATCATATCATACTATACTATACTATACTATACTATACTATACTATACTATGTGTGTACTTTCTGTAGGGAGTGGTTATTTTTTTCTGCATTTATTATGCAAATTACACACAGGAGGCCCTGTGTAGGTTTAAAATAATAACTTCATTGGACTATTATATTATTGTACTATAATTTCAGCGTTCTGGAAAGCCTGTTTCACTTCATGTCATCTTAAAGTCTTAGCCAGGGTTGGGCACAAAGGAAATTTCATAATTCTCCAACTAATACATAGGCAAAGTGGGAGGAGAGATACAATTCTTGTCAACAATTTCTTAAGGGCAAGATTTTCTCTTAGTGGTGAACTAACAGCACTGTTGCTAAAAAAAGCACAATACCCAAATTCTTTTTGTGTGTTCTGATGAGTGTTCACTGAATTAGGGGAAATCAGAGAGAAGCTGCAGACTGCTGGAGAAATGACTATACATGTCACAACACCAAAAGCCATTCACAAGAACTTCTTAATAATAATATTCTCACTTGAAATAAAGCCAATTCTCTTCCAATATGTTTGAAATTGAATGGACTTTAAATTTAAACTGAAATTAGACCAAGTTCAGTAAGTCTTCAACTTAAAGACAGGTTGCTTAAGACGGGGCCTGAACCCGTGGACCATGAGGGGTTTGCAACTAAGTTGTGTAAATTTTGTGTCATCAAAGATCAAATCAGCACAAAGTCTCATACTCTTCATAATTAAGAAGATGCAGATATTTCAAATTAAAGTTCAAAAGAAACATTTCAGCTCCCGTACCCCACAACTGTTATATTCTCCAAACCATCCAGCAGTTTTGTAACTATCTGGCAATTTAGCAAGCATTCTTCACCTCCTATGTATTGGCGATTAAATAAAATTGGAGGAAAATGATGAAATAGCTAAGTGGCTTTTCCAGTTCTTTCCTCCAGGGAGATTTGAGTGCAAACTATGGTTTTGTTTTAGGTAAGATTGGAGTTAGTTTACTCCAATCAAACAGACAGTGTTGTTCAATACAAAATGTGTTCAGCGTTTGCTTGTGACTTGTTTTGCTTTGTTTTGGGTGAAGTAGTTGAGAAAATGTCATGTTTTTTGCTAATAACAATAATCATGCTTAAAATAACCTTTCACAGATGAAATTATGACCGATTAGAATTGTAAACCTAAAATAATTTAAAAAGTAATCTAATCTAATTTTGACGATGCAAAGAAAGCCCTAGGATGCAATGTACTAACAGATTAGTCATTATTTTGGCTGAATTGAACTATTTATATATACTTTCATATAACTAAGAAGAGTAAGAAAGCTACTCATGTCAGGGTGTCTTCTAAATAGTTATTTTCTAATCCAATCTTCCTAATTTTAGGTCTTAAGAAAATGGCCAGAACTAGGAAATTTCTTTGGAGGCACGAAGGCCAATTTTTTAACAGCTGTGAAAAATAAAATCTAAAAATATGAAGCAAATCTTTTGCTTGAGTGTGAATGTATGTATGTATGTATGTATGTATGTATGTATGGCATGTATGTATGGCATGTATGTATGTATGGCATTTAGCTTTGTTCGGGTATTTTCCCACGTCATTGTAGTTGTGCTTTTAAAGTTGTAGCAACATTTCGGCAGAATCTCATCTGCCATCATCAGGCTTCTGTGATAATTACAAAGAGGTAAAAGGATATATATATCCTTTTACCTCTTTGTAATTATCACTACCCCCACAAGACAGAAAATAAGACTGTGATTTTATTCTTTAAATTGAACAAAATAGCAGAGCAGAATAAGAATTAGAAGGCCTTCTAGTCCAGGGGTCTCCAACCTTGGCAACTTTATGACTTGTGGACTTCAACTCCCAGAATTCCTCAGCCAGCAT
>NW_020769369.1:2865646-2919565 GCF_900518735.1 Pseudonaja textilis
ATGCTGGCTGAGGAATTCTGGGAGTTGAAGTCCACAAGTCATAAAGTTGCCAAGGTTGGAGACCCCTGTTCTAGTCCAACCTCCTGCTCAGCCACGAGACCCCATACTATTTCAGAGAAGTAGTTTCCAGTCTATTTTTAAAAGCCTCCAGTGATGGGAGCACCCACATCTTCTGAAGACAAGCCATTCCTGGTTTATTGGTCTCACTATCAGGAAAGTTCTCCTTACTACTAGGTTGCTTCTCTCCTCGATTAGTTCCCATCCATTTCTTTTTGTCTTGCCTTCTGATGCTTTAGAAAATAGGCTGACCTTGTCTTCTTTGTGGCAGCCCCTCGAATATTGGAACACTGCTTTCATGTTGCCTCCCGTCCTTTTTTTCACAGGAGTAGATATACCCTGATATTCCTGCAACCGTTCTTCATCTCTTTTAGCCTCCAGCCCCCCTAATCATCTCTGTTGCTCTTTTCTGCACTCTTTCCAGAGTCTCAACTTTTTATTGTGGTGACAAAAACTGAATGCAGTACTCCAAGTGTCATCTTACCAAGGCCTTATAGCAGTACTAGCAGTTAGCAGTACTAACACGTCACATGATCTTGATTCTGTCCCTAGGATTGTATTGGGGTTTCTTTTGATGTATTTTTTGATTGTATTGGGTTTTTTTTACAAGCCTAGGATTATATTGGATTTTTGGGTAGCTGGCTACAGCAAAACTGCTAGCTCATATTTGACTGTCCACTAGAACTGCAAGATCCTTCTCGTAGTTACTACTATTGAGCCAGGTACCACCCATATACTATATCTGTGCATTTTGTTTTTCTTGCCTAAATGTAGAGTTTTACTTTTTTTCACCATTGAATGTCGTTTTGTTAGATAGGGCCCCGTGTTCAAGTCTGTTGAGATTCATCTGGATCTTGAGCCTATCATCTCGGGTGTTGACTATTCCTGCACCTTGGCGTCGCCTGCAAATTTGATGAGTTCCCCTTCTATTCCCTCATTTGTAGAAAAATTTAAGAAATCGTATATTCTAGTGCTAATAAGAAAGTATCAATCAGTTAGCAACTTACACAAATACGGAATAAACCTGTAGTGGTTTGATCTTTGTACTTGTAAGTCTGAAATCATACTTTTGAGTAGAGTTGAATTGGCATTCCAGAAAGAAAGAAAAGAAATTGGGCTTCGACTCAAATCCCAAAGAGTGGAATCCCAAATTTTATATAAAACATATTCCAAATATCTCGGAATAAGCACCATCACTTCCAAGTATTTTTTACAGAAGCAAAATTGGTATCCTGAATGAGAAACCATACAAAAATAGCTAAAGCTAAAGGGAGAATGTATTATTTTTCAAAAATTGGTAAATTTCAGTATATATCCTGCATACTTTCTTTTTCCTCCCTATCTAATAATTATGGAAGCTCCATCCAGATGCAGTGAAAGCCCACCAACTTAACTGCAAAACAAACTAAGACAAAATCATGGAAGAATAAGGCTCTCGAAACTATGCATGCTGGGCAGGTGTGTATCAGCCCAAGCTCAGAAACAAGTGAACTTTGAATTCCAGCTACTGAGATGCAACAAAACATGGAAGATTTGTCTTGGAACTCTTCCTTCCTTATGGGTGAAAGCAGTGGAGAAAAAAAACCCCAGAAACTCACCTTCGAGGGAACTGTAAAATATTAAGATTCCATTCTCTGGCTATTAACAGGTTTGACAATCGGTAAATGTCAAATGAATCAGACATCAAAGCAAAGACAGAAACCTCTGGTTTGCCAAGGATACGGATGTGGTCAATCTTCTGCAACCTTAAAGAGAAACATGTTAAAATACGTTTCATCTAATCTATGGTCAATGCTGTAATTTATGCTGTTTAAAGGCCACTATCCAATTTGTGATTTTAGCTGCTGTCGCTTTTTTGACCCAGGAATCAGTTATCCGTATTTCTTTCTTTACAAAATATGTATCTGGACCTGTATTCTGTGTATGTATCCACAGAAGAAAACAAGTGAACAAAACATCGTCCAAAGGAACATGAAATATTACTTCATAAAACAACTCGACTTTAAATGAAGAGTTTGCAACAAGAGGCCACGGTTAAGCGCAATGGCCTCATCTGAACAAAGAATGCGATCTCGTAATTTAATTCAAGGTGAATGGTCTTCCCAAAGTCACAAATTTCTTATTGTACAGCATGGTTTTAGAAGTTTTTTCTTTTGGTCTAACATAACATGTATGGGGAAAGCTGCTTTTTAAGCCCATTTTCATTATATCAGAAAAAAAGGGAGCAGTCGGCATGTGGACGGTTGATCCAGATATAATGTAATCTACCAGATCCCCTGCATGGATTGTTCCTGTGGCTACGTGGGACAGACAGGGAGGAAGCTAACCACCAGATTGCAAGAGCACAAGCGAGGAGGTCAGGCAAGGAGATCCAAACTCACTGGTAGTCTCACACTGCAATGAAACAAGAACCTGCACTCAATTTTGCAGCTACCAAGATTGTTGGACGAGCAGGCACAAAAACAGCCAGGGAAGTAACTGAAGCCTGGGAAACTGATCCCTCCTCAGTCAACAGGAGTCTGATTTGCCCCCGCCGCCGCCGCTTCTGCCCCCGCTGCCGCTGCCCCCGCTGCTGCTTCTGCCTTCCAGTCCTTGCCTCATCCAGCCGAGCCATTTGCAGGAGGAGAGGTAGGCGCGAGGCGAGAGAGCTTTCTCCCCCCCCCCTCAAAATTTGTCCGGAAAATAAACCGTGATAAAAAAACCATGATAAAAAATAAATAATTTTAATAAATAATTAATAATAAATAATAAAAACATCTCACCAACTTAATTTCCAAATAAATTTAATATGTTAACTACGTTTTCTATGGGTTTTTTTGGATGATGAGGTATCGTTACTGTTATTTTATTTTATGTGTGGCCCAAACCAAATTTTCATCTTCTAATGTGGCCCAGGGAAGGTGAAAGGTTGGACACCCCTGATCTAAAAAGACATACACAACAGGCACCATAAATACCACACGCAGAGAACAGCCAAAAAGCACACACTCTGCTACGAAGAAGTTTTTCTGAAGATGGGATCCAGCACGAATCCGAAAGGTCGGAAGACAAAACCTCTGATCCACGTGACCCACCCAAATCGGATCCTGACCCAGCTATGTTAAACTAGCACGGAGGGAAAAAAATATGGAACTCAAGAGTCCTCGCCCCTATTGCAAAGCAGCAGGTTTCTAGCTACATGTTCTGGAGTCTACTACAAAGAAAGAACAACAAGCATCACAAAGCAGCATTTCTTCATCTTATCCAAATAAGCCTTGAGGAACAGCAAGGTTGAATTGTAATTCAAAATGCTTAGAATCCCAAGAAACACAAGGGGTTAGGCATTCTTTATTTAAAACACAACTTGAAAGTTGTCTACACGCTCAGCATGACCCTTCAGATGTTTCCTGAACTACAAACACCTAATATCCTTCCTTACTGGCTGTGCTATCTGGAGCTGCTGGGAATTGGAAGTGTTCGTTCAATAGTATCTGGAATCTCCATCAAATCTCAAAAAAAAAAATGCACCCAGATGAAATCTCAACAGATTTCACTTTTTAAATTAACAATGACATCTACAGATGAGAGCCATTTTATTTCCAACAGAAGGTGAATCTCTGTAGAAAGTTGATTAAAAGATTCATCAAATATTGCTTCATGTGACTTTTGTAGTGATAACCATTCTAGGGTGATGGCAGTGACTCTTCCCTAAAAATGTTGTCTCTTGTCTGGTAAGGTAGAGTTATCTGATCACCCAACAGAACGGCGTAGTCACCAAAAGTGAATGCCACCATATTAGTCTCACAGTTTAGTTGAAGGTCAAAGATAAAGGTGTCCCTGAAGATTTTACTCCTATAGTCATTGCCAAGCACAGAGGGCAATGGTCATCTCCATTTCGAGGCCGTTGAGTCAGCACAGTTCAAAGATGTTTCCATGGCCATGTGGCCAGCATGATGTCATGGAACACTGTGACCTTCCCACCAAAGTGGTACCTATTTATATACTCGCATTTGCCTGCTTTCGAATTGCTAGGTTGGAGCGAGAACGGGAGCTCACTCGTCTTGCAGCACTTGGGTCTCAAACCTCGGCTGTTTGTCAGCTTTCCAGCCAACAAGCCCAGCGTCTTAAGCGCTGAGCCACCATGCCACGCAGTCCTGTCCAAATGTACCATATAATCCCTTAGCAGGCATAGTCAGTTGATATTTGGCGAAAAAGAAATTCCATGTTTAATTAAAATATTATTTCATGGAGCCTTGTTGAGAGATATTCCAAATTTCATCTTTCTTAATAAGAAAGATGTTTTGAAAAAAGGAGATGGAAGAAGGAAGCATGAAGATCTTCTGAATTGCACTTATCTAATTTCTACTATTTCGGTCATCTACTTCTTCTTTCTGCCAACCATCAACAGAGGGCCAGGTAAGAGCCATCTTTACCTATGCTCAAAAAAGGACTGATTTTTTCACTAATCTTCCCCCACCCCCCAAATCCAGTAGTTTAACGTTACCATTTTTCCTGTATAATTTTTATTCATGCATATCATCTTAACACACTGATAGCTAAGAACACGCTCCTATTTGATGCTTGCAAAGCGTACACGCTGGAGAGCAGCCAAAGAGTGCTGAAATAGGCACCCAGGGAAATGGAAGGGAAGCATAAAAGATGGAGAATAAATGGAAACCGTATACGCACTCAGATACGATGAACCGTGTCGTTGAGATGATCTTCCTGGTGGCTTCCACATAACCTTGTTCTCCTAAGTGCACCATGGTCGCCCAGCAAGCTGCGATGAGGCATCCGGGCCTGGAACCAGCAATAGTGGGCGAGGGGTAAACTCCTCCTTGCCAATCAGGAGCAATGAAGAACTGGTGATGCCGGTATTTCATATCGCTGTACATTACCACGGAGGAGCCCTTTGGAGCGTAGCCGTACTGCAAAGAAGAGGCCGATATTCAAGTTGCAAAATAATCCCCCCACCAAAATCGCCGTTGACAGGTTCAAGACCCTTGTACAAGAATTAGAAGATTTGCTAAGTTAAATCATTCTCTATTGATTTATCAAATAAGAGATGCGCTGTCATCACTGTGGGTGAAGCTTTACCACTGTTTTGTTTTTTTTAATTAAGAGGTATTCAGGATACAGTTATTTCATGAGTAAAGTCATGAGAACAAATTGTGTCTTGCTCCAAAGGTAGAGAATCCTGCATGCTCTCAATAGCAAACAAGTATTTGATGTTTAACAGGAATCGTTCTCATTGGTGTGGCGCTGCAATTTTAAACAAACTGCCACAATACATTTATTCTCTATTTTTTTTATTGTGTATTTCATATATTTTATTGTTTAAGCTGCCTGGGGTCGCCTCAAAGGTACTTTTTTTTCACCAAAAGGCAACTATATTTTCTTGGATATTTCTTTTGTTTGCTTGTTTGAAAACTTTTCATTTTTCATCCAAGAAGCTTCTTCATTTCTAACTAAAAGTTCTAACTGAAGAAGCTTCTTGGATTAGAAACCAAATATTTTCAAAGAAGGAAAAAAAAACAAGAAAGTCCAGTTCATCCTCATCCTCATCCTCATCCTCTTTTAACGACCCCATAATCCCTTGCAGGGTGGAATCTAGGCAACTGAATGGAGCGGAGTGTTTACTGGCCGGATGCCCTTTCTGTCGCCAATGCAGAGTTTTTGTTCAGCAGATTCATTCTCAGTCTGCCCTGAGAGAGAAATACCTGCCTCCACCTAGGATTGAACTCACAGCCTCCTGACTATAAGGCAAGAGTTCCACCTCTAGGCCACCATACCATTCACAAGAAAGTCCAGTTGCCTTTGGAAAATTTACCTTTGGGACAACTGTGCCCTGGATGATTGAGAATCTCCATAGATATTCTGCCTAAAGCAGGGGTCTTCAAACTCGACAGTTTGAAGACTTGTGGACTTCAGCTCCCAGAATTCCTCCTCCAGTCATGTTAGCTGGGGAATTCTGGGAGTTGAAGTCCACAAGTCTTAACACTTGCCCAGTTTGAAGACCCTTGGCCTAGAGTCACATAAAAGTGAGATTGGATGCCTATATAAATCAAATGAAGAAACAAATAAAATGTTTTAATGATACGGATTTCAAATCAAACATTGATTGTCAATGCACAATATGTCTACAATGACATTGAAAACAACTGAATCTAATTTTAAAAAATCTAAGCTGGAAACAATTTAGAAGAAATATGCCTGACCCAGCGTAGCAGAGTTTCAAAGCAACTCCCACCAGAAGCTCATAGAAATCTTCCTTGGCTCACCTTATGCGTATCTGCAGAAATGCTCGTGACCCCTTTCACTCGGAAATCAAAGCACTGCTGTAAAGGAAACCCAGCCTTCTCCATGAAGACAATGAGAAAGCCTCCCAGGCAGGCATCCACATGGAAGGGAATATCGTATTTCAGGGCAAGCTGCATCAAGACAGGAGAAGAACTTAAAAGTCATTTTCTTCTTAGGTCGCCAAAGTGAACTACTAGTAGAGCTTGGAACTTAATAGACACATTCCTTATCGTGAGTCCCAAGAGGATGCTGCCAGGTTCATAAGAATGACAAATGGTCATAAGTCACTTCTTTCACTGTAACTTTGAATGATCACTAAATGAATGGTAGTAAGTCAGAATATTACCTGTATTTAGGGAAGTTAAGGTACTCTCTTTTAAAAAAAAAAAAAACAATTCAATGCCATCAGCTTAAAGGGCTCGGACTTTTGGCTGTGGCTAACAGCTCATCCTGGTGTTAATTACCAAAGTGATACAGATACAGATTAACGAAGTTGGAAGGAACCTTGTAGGTCATTTAGTCCAACCCCCATCCACCCACCCAAGCAGACTCTATACTGTTTCTGACAGGTGGCAGTCCAGTCTTTTCTTGAAGGCTTCCAGTGATGAAGCTCCCACAACTTCCGAAGGCAACTTCTGTTCCACTGGTTGATTGCTCTCACTGTCAGAAAGTTTCTCCTTATTTCCAGGTTAAATCTCTCTTTGTTCAGTTTCCATCCATTATTCCTTGTCTGGCCTTCAGGTGCTTTGGAAAATAACTTGACCCCTTCCTCTCTATAGCAGCCCCTCAAATATTGTTACACTGCTATCATGTCTCCCCTGGTCCTTCTCTTCACTAGACTAGCCATGCCCAGTTTTAAAGTAAAATATTCTTTCGTGTGAATAAAGCCATTTACCAGCAGATGTACATTAACAAACCATTCCTTTAAATTTGGGGAAAAGTAAAAAAAGGACACTTTTCTCATACCTAATTTTTTCATGGTTATTTTCAGTAGCAAAACCCTTGCTACTTGCTACTTCAACTCAACATCCACCATATGAAATGCATCAATGCAGTGTATTGACTAGCCAATTAACCACACCAAATATATGGCATACAGGATGCAGTATGAAGCTGCTCTAGACCCCTGGGAGTAGCTAGTGTGGATCTTTGGAAAAAAGTCTGTCCTGAACTAGAAAAAATTCCAACTTGAATTTTGTACGTATATACAGTTACGAATAAGTTGTGGTCTTTCTTCTAAAATTCAGGCTGATCCCCAATTCCTGGATAGGTCTGGAATCCAAACTCAAATAATTGATGGGGATCCCTTTCATTAGCAGATCATAAATCCAAATGACAAAGCAAAAAAAAAAAAGATACCTGGCACACAAATGTGTACGTCCAAACTTTCTTTTTAGAAGCATGCATTCTCATAGACCAGTAGTGGCTATCCTTTTTGGGCTCCTGTTCCCAAAATTGTGAGCACGCCAGCACCCAGAATGCAATGTGTGGCACCCCTCCCCACGGCCCCTGTGCATGCCCACGCAATCCCCACCCCCTTACCTGCACTGTGCCTCACAGCTGATTTTTCGGCTGGTTTGAGGCCTTTTCAACCTCCCAGAAGCTTGAGAAAAGCCACTGCCAGGCTTCTCAGGCTGAATTATAGGCCCATTTCGTCACTTCCGGTATTACAGGAAGTGACGAAACGGGCCTACCATTTGGTCTGAGAGCCTTGCAGAGGCTTTTTCCAAACCTCTGGGAGGCCGAAAAAAGCCTCAAACCAACCAAACTAAAATCAGCTGTGAGGCACAGGCATTCACAGTGAGGTAAGTTTGCCTGCAGCTCACGTGCCAGCACAAATGGCTCTGCGTGCCACTTGTGGCACACATGCCATAGGTTCACCATCACGGTCATAGACAATTACAGTAATGCAATGACAACCAGAATTGGTACTTAATCTCTTTAAGTCCGCACAGATGAACATCCCTTCAGTAATTTAGTTGCTGCCCTATAACTGGGGAACATTTTTTGGAAATCAACAGTAAACAGCCAAGCTACAGCAAAATTAACATAGCAGGGCACAAAAGCCACAAAACAGTGATGCCCAAATACCTGGCGGGTAAGTTCAAATACCTACAGGTAATTCTCAACTCACAGCCATTTGTCTGGTGACTGTCTGAAGTTACAATGGCACTGGAAAAATGAGTTAGGACCAGTTTTCACAGTGGGGACTGTTGCAGCATCCCCATGGCCATGTGATCAAAATTCGGGCACTTGGCAAGTGGCATGTATTTATGACAGCTGCAAATGAGCTGCAGTGGCGCAGTGCTTAGAGTGCAGTACTGCAGGCTACTTCCACTGATGGCTGCCTGCCTGAAATTTGGCAGTTGAAATCCCACCAGGCTCAAGGTTGACTCAGCCTTCCATCCTTCCGAGGTCGGTAAAATGAGGATCCAGATTGTTGAGGGCAATATGCTGACTCTGTAAACTGCTCAGAGAGGGCTGTAAAGCACTGTAAAGTGGTACATAAGTCTAAGTGCAGTTGCTATTGTCCTGGGATCGTGTCATTACCATTTATAACTTTCCCAGCTGGTTTTGATAAGCAAAGTCAGTGGGGGAAGCCAGATTCGATTAACGGCTCCATAATTCACTGAACAATTATAGTGATTTACTTAACAATTGTGGCAAAAGAAAAGGCTGTAAACAACTGTCGTGCTTAGCAACAGAAATTGTGCTCGGAATTGCAACATCTTTGTTATCAATGCAAAAATATTACCTTCGCTACTTCCTCAATGGGGTCAATACTTCCATGAGGAAATTGTGGGGCCGAACAGACCAACATGGCTGTATTCTTGGTAATGGCTTTCTTCATTGCCTAAAAAAATTAGAACAAAGTCATTAGGAATCCATAAAACCCTGTGTACAAATCAAAGGATTGAAAGTGAACCATCTGAAGAACTCTTTGTATTAATTTACTTCCTCCCACCCACCAGCCTCTCTCAACGATTCCATCATTCTGTTCAATTCAAAATATATTGGAAACATCTGGAAAGGCCAGGAGAGTACCTTCACATCCACCTGCATCAATTCAGTCAATGGAAGACGCACAATCTTCATCCTGAAATAATGGGCAGCCTTGTCAAATGCTGCATGGGCACTTACTGGCACCAACCTAAAAGACAAACCAACACCGAAAATAATACATTGGAGGAAAAATTGGCAGCACACCAGACCAAACTCCTTTCCTTTCTTTTCTGGACAAAAATACTGGTAGAAATGAGACTAATGGGGAAGAGGAAAATCTAAATAAAAAGGCATACCTCCCACAGACCAAACATCCTAAGTTAAATCTACCTTTAGTCTTTAAGCTACATCTTTAATAATATTATTGATGGAAGCAACACTTTTCCCAATACGTTCCCCTCAGTCTGTATTGGATAATAATGCCCCTTATATAGATGGACAGATTATCTACCTAGAATCTCTAATCTGTGCTCTCCAAGCAAAAATTAGGTGCCCAATCCAGCCATTTATTGAGTTGCCGTGTTACTGGCTTCCACTACCACAAAGATCCTACAGGAAAAAGGCAGTATGGACAACTGTGGGATCTGGCAGGGTGAGAGCTGTGGACCATAAACGCAAAGTTTTGCTGTGTCCCAGCATAACAGATACAGTGTCCTTGCTGACCTTAATAGGGACACTAAAGTGACAGGTCAAGGTAGTTGTGATAATGATAACTCAAGTAAGCCAGGGATCATGGTCCTAGAAGAAGAAGTTACTTTGAAAAGGAGAAAGTGTGAATCAGGTATTACGCATCAGTCACACAAGAAGAGCAAGGCATTCCAAAAAGAGAAGCCATCTTCTGGTTGGGGACTCGATTGTAAGGGATGTAAATTTAGGAAAGGATACTGAGGTTTTGAAAGAGGTCAGGTGTCTACCAGGTGCTACTGCCAGCAGATACAAGAAGATTATTCTTAAGATAGTCAATAATGCCAGCAAGGACTGTGATGTTGATGCTATTATACATCTTGGTACAAATGATATGTCCCAGAAAGATACACTTTCTGTTCAGAAAGACTTCCAGAGCTTGGGGTATGAACTTAGTAATATGGGTTGTAGGCTTATCTTTTCAGAGGTTCTACCAGTATACAAGGAACAAAAAGGGAAAGGGCAGCATGTAGAGTTTAATGTGTGGCTAAAGGAATGGTGTAAAAGGGAAGGCTTTGGTTTTATGAGTCATGATGTCTGCAGCTGGTCCAATGAAAAAACTGTACAAAAGAGATGTTTTGCACCCATCAAAGAAAGGGACTGAGTTACTTGGCATTAAATTCACAGATTTCCTGGATAAACATTTAAACTGAACAGCAGGAATAGAGAATTAATGGATTCAGAACATTTCTGTCCCCAGCAACCTAAAACTAATAAGGATACCAGTGCATGCAAAATAGATGTTTGTGCAGGTAAGATTATCAACCTTGATGCCAACTTGTATTTAATAGTGAGTGCCATGCCAAGTTCATTAATCAAACAGGTAGCAAGAAAGTAGGGGCAGGAAGGCACAACACAGGTTATGGAGACAGTAAACACAGTGTCAGACATAAAGATCTCAGGTACCTATATACAAATGCACAAAGTCTGGGGAACAAACAGGGTGAACTCGAACTACGAATGCATGAAGGTAAATATGATATAGTTGGAATAACAGAAACTTGGTAGGATGAAACCCATGACTGGAACATATTGATAGAAGGATACAAACTATTCAAAAAAACCAGATCCCATAAAAGAGGAGGTAAAGTTGCACTGTATGTAAAGGACCACAGAGAAGAGCAACCAGGATGATTAGGGGACTGGAGGCTAAAACATACAACTAACAGTTGCAGGAACTGGGCCTGGCTAGTCTAGTGAAGAGAAGGACCAGGGGAGACATGATAGAGATCTTCCAATATTTGAGGGGCTGCCACAGAGAGGAAGGGGTCAAGCTATTTTCTAAAACACCCGAAGGCCAGACAAGGAATAATGGGTGGAAACTGAACAAGGAGAGATTTAACCTGGGAATAAGGATAAACTTTCTGACAGTGAGAACCATCAACCAATGGGACAGAAGTTGCCCTCAGAAGTTGTGGGAGCGCCGTCATTTGAGACTTTCAAGAAGAGATTGGACTGGCATTTGTCAGAAATGGTGTAGGGTCTCCCTATACTGGGCGGGGGGTTGGACTAGATGACCTACAAGGTCCCTTCCAACTCTGATTATCTGTTATCCTCAGCTTTCTGGCATTCTAAAACGCTGCACATTTCACCCTGCCCATTTGCAGCAAAAACGAGAATTTTCTCATTCAGGATTTCCTAGCAAGAGTTTGCTAACTGAAATGTAAATTTACTAGGTTTGCCAACATTAAAATTTGATATTTAAATTGTTATAGCAATGGGGGAAGTTATTTTCTTTTTCTTATTGTATTCTTTTTCTTCCTATTCTTCATTCTATTTGTTCTTTTTTCCCCAAAAAAGACATTGGATCCAAAGAACTTCATAATTACTGTGTTTCCCCGAAAATAAGACCTGGTGTTATATTTTCGGGAGCCTCCAAAATAAGCATGAGAGCTTATTTTCAAAGACACACAACTGCAGGGTGATCAGCTCAGACGGGCGCTTGGCTCCCCAGCACATGCACAAGAGGTGAGTCCATGCAGTGCAGGTGAGTCCAAGCAGCAGACAGACACGGGGGGGGAGGGGGAGGCAGCTGATCTGGACGTGTTGCAGGAAAGCCGAGAGTCAGCAGCTCGTCTTCGCACGGTGGCAATGGCAGCAGACGGAGGTAGAGGTGAGGGGTGGGAAGTAGGCTGCCTCCTGCTGTCATCCACCCACTCTATCCCACTGACTCCTGGCTTTCCCACAGCCCACAGGGCATGTCCAGAGTGCCTGCCTCCCCCCCGCCCACTCATGACTCTGCCTCCATCTGCTGCTTCGACAGGTAATCAATTCACCTGCGCTGCATAGGCTGTGGCTGCTGTCGAACACCATCGACCCACGCACGCTCACCACCTTCTGTGCTAGCCATGCCCACACCTTCACCTAGGGCTTATTTTGGAGGTAGGGCTTATATTAGCCACATGCTTAAAAATCAGGCTAGGGCTCATTTTCGAGGTAAGTCCTCTTTTTCAGGGAAACACAGTAGTTCACTGGATTGAGATTCACAAGACAGTTGTCTTCAGAGAAGTAGAAACCAACTTTGAAAATCAAGTGTTTCCAAAGCAGCACACAATACTTTATAAATAGCAAAATTATCTCCTTTTCAAAGGCACACGAAGCAGTTCTTTAGATTTATAGCAACTGCCTCAAAGTGTCCATCTGAAATTATTTTTATGAAAGTACACTAATGAAATTTTAAGAGCCAGATTCACAGTGACAGAGAAAAAATGGAAAAGGATTTAGTATCTGCTTAGAGTCATGGACTCCTCACTTCCCTCTTCTTGCACATTACTGCAAGAAGACAGGAATGCTTTCACTTCTCTATAGCTCAGGGTACTTTCCAATCTTAAATTGTCACTAAACGTAATGATGGTTTCAGGCAAATTAGCCTCATAATCTATGCCTTCCAATTGGCTTGTTTTAAACTCTTGGTTATAATAATTCGTTTCTGTTTCTGTCTTTTTGAGGTCAAGCCAGAAAAAAGAGCAAGGGAATTACTTAAAAATCAAACTAGTTCCCATCATAATAAACCCACTGTGATGGCCAGAGAGACAAGAGTTACATACATTTCTGGATATTTTATCCCTTTTTCATAAGCCAAATCTCTGTAGGCTTTACAGACCAGCAGGATGCTCTCTGTTCCTCCAGATGTCATCTATAACAAAAGAAATAAAAATACATCAGATAGCCAAATGACCATGGGAAAGCCATAATAGAATACTTAGTTAATCTCTGTTTTAACAAAACTTTTAAAATTATTTTTTTTAAAAAACATAAACTTAAAAAAAACTTTGAAAAAATAAAACTGATCGACACAAGATTGGATCCTGCAACATTAACCTGGGATACATATATTTGCCTTCATTCATAAAACCTTCTCACTGATGTTTCTCACATTGGACTTCAATTCCCAGCATGCTGGCTAGGGAATTCTGAAAACTGGAAGTCCACACTCCTTAAAGTTGCCAAATTCTTCTAACTAAGTAGTAAGCACCAGTGTAGAGTTATCTATGGAAATCTTTGGTTTTACATGCTACAGCAATCCTAATAAATCTCAACCAATGGTCTCTTGTGTCCTAAGATCTCTTCCAATTCAGACTGAAGATGCATTTAAATACCAGGTAACAAACATTTAAAGCCAAGTTTTGTTCTTGTTGCTGGACTGATTCAATAGACAAATATTGAGAGCCAGTGAATTGCAGTAACTAAGGAATTGGACTGGCATTTAAGAGCCTCGGTTTTAACGACACTATCGGCCATTCTGCCTCACAGGGCTGTTGATTTTGAAGGAAAAATAAAAAACAGAAAGTGTTACTTGTACGACCCTGAACTCCGGAAAAAATGAATGGATGAGTAGGCATAATAATCAAGACAATATTACAGCTATCTGGTTTAGATATCTGGGCAAAGGGCACAACTGGATATTTTAAATCTCAGAATATTCACCTTAAGTCATTACTGAACGAGGAAGGAAAGGCCTTTGGCGTTATTTTATTAAAGCATCTGAATTTTTTTTTAAACCTCCTCCGTTGCTGGGCAACAAGGTAGGCACCTTATTAGGCCAAGGAAATTGAGGCTCAGTATAAAACAGGAGTCAAGACTTTTTCTAATGGTAAAAACCTTTTGTTTTCCAAATGACTTGTCACCTACTTGGGAGCATATGAATCATTCTCACAAGACATTTTTGCTGATTATTGAAGGACACTGGACATCCAGCCAATGCCGGTTGACTCATGAGTAGCTTACAGTTTTTTTCAAACACAGATGTCTGATTCTTTCAACTAATACCCAGACTAAAAGGAAAATCCAACGTATAAGCAGAAAAGACAGACAGGGGAAGTTGCTTCAACACAGCACATCAAAAACCAGTGAGAAACCTGAAGAGAAGAGTGATAAATAGCAAGTCTGTCTTAAAACTGAATGGGGAACATGGTACTGCATATTCTGAAAAAGAGGAATAAAGAGACATAGAGAACAAAACTCCCTTTTTTGTCTCTTTTCTCTCTCTTTCTCTGGCTGGGTTACATTCGACATCATACACAAAATCCATGAACCTTACTTTGTTTTTTCCCACTGGCAGTACCAATTTCCAATTCTTGGGCACTCTAACATTGTATTAATTAATCTGCTACTACTGCAACTATCGGGAACAAATCATGAAACTTTCTCAAGAGTTTTGAAGCTTTCTTATATTGATCCATTTGCATAAATTTTCATAAATAATTTTAGGAAGTTTTATTCCCCATGAAAATCACACTATTTTGTTCCCCTCTTTCATTTGGGGGGGGTGGGGGGGTGTTGAAACAAGACAATAACATGTCATTCCCAATCACTTATAATCTTGCACAAATATGTTTTGATGTTACCTAACTCATTGTCAGCAGAAGAATCCCAACCATTGTGAAAATACTGACAGAAAACAATAAGTTGCTAAAGTCAGCATCCCGTTAACCCAGTGCTGACTTTCTTCTCCTAACAATGGAGTGAAGTGTTGGATCATTACAGTATTGCGTGCTTGTTGAAAGATAAAGGCAGGCTTTCTTTAAAAGGAGAAAAAAAATACAAGGCATTTCCCTCCTACAGCACAGTTAGCATTTCATCATGTACAATGAAATACTGCTTTGTTGGGTTTAAGAAAACAACTTGATCTGTAATCTTTTATAGCAGCCTTTTCCAGAGGGCCTCCTCAGATGATCGGTACTATCGTTCCCATAAACCCCGCTGGACATAACTGATGACTTATGGTAGAACTTACCTTTGTTGGAGCAGAACCCATGTGTTAAGGTATTGAGATTTAAAAGCTGACCAGCTGCTATAAGGCTGATGCAATAAGGATGAATCAGCAACGGTATTGGCATTTTATGTATGGATCCACAGAGGTTTTACCACTTTAAGAGGTGTTTATATAAGGCAGCCATTAGAGGTCGTATTTCTCTCTCCTTGTGTCCTGTCTTCATTGCAGAGTTTTCCATACAGAGTTAAAAAGATTGATTGCTTTTCAGGTATTTACCTACCACATATATATCTGTATATGTCTTGTATATAAACCACTGTTAATGTCTAAGCCTCTGTGTGCTGTGTTTTGCTCCTGGGTTGTCTCACGATAGTAGTGACGCTGCAAATGCTCTGACACCTTGTTAGAAGAAATTCGTCACAAAGCATAAGCTGTGGTTTTAGACCACAACTCCAGGTATTTTGAGCCACTACCCAAGACATGTTCTTGTATAAACATAGAATTGAAAATAGGGAAAAGTCAAGTTCAAGAGCCACTGGCAGGGGGAAAACACTGCATCTCTTTCATTGACAAGTTGACTCAGCCTTCCAAACTCCCAAGGTCAGTAAAATAAGGACCCAGCTTGCTGAGGGCAATATGCTGACTCTGTAAACCCCTTAGAGAGGGCTTTAAGGCACTGTGAAGCAGTATATTCAGTAAGTCTAAGTGCAATTACTATTTCTTTCCTCAGCATTATTCTTGGTCAGATTATTTTGAATTCTTTTTTTACGTTACTACCCAGCTAGGAAGATGAGATAATGGAAGATTGAACAATAAAGAGAAAAAAGACAATGAAAAGAAGAGAAGTTGATGGACTGACTTTTTAGCTCATTTTGGTGAAAATCAATTTGGGAAGAGGTGAGTACAGAACAATGGCAAGTGGAGACAGTGAAAAGCAAAAGGTGAGTGTTCATGTGGGAGGTGCTGCAAGGACCAAGACAAATGGAGTTGACCTTGACCAACAAAAGTTTGGGCAACAGCATTTGGGCTATAAGGAACCATTATGTATGTTATTTTCTACTCTAAAAGATCAACAGTATAGCCTTCTGGAAATCAAGAACAAGTATATTTCCTGAGAACAGGAAGAAATGATAAACTAGAAAGCTGGTTTGACTAGAGTAGAGAGCCATGTCCTATACTTTCACTTCTGCAGTGAGTTAGCTCTGCTCTCAGATATACAACTCAGTGGAGTCTTCTCTTCTACAAGCAAAAATTATAAGCAGCTGCCCTTGCACTTATGAAAACCAATATCTGAAATCAGATAACTGCAGTATCAGCATGTAAGTCTCCTGAAGTCTTACATGTTTATCTTTATCCTATGATTTATTGATTTTATTGCAATTGCTTTGTTTGATAGTTGTGAGCTGTCCAGTCACTGTGTCAGGGGAAGTTCAATAACTTATATAATATTATAATAATTATGGCACATGGATGACTACAGTACAGATATGGTATACCAACATCATAAAGTAAGTTTCTGATCTGATCTTTTCATTAAAAATGCATGTTCCTTTTGGCACTGACAAGCTTTTATTTTTTAGTCACTATTTTGCTTACTCCAAGGTATTTTACATTGAAACTATATGTAGATTATCTGTGGGATGGGAATATGAATGAGGGCTCTACTGGGACAGAATCTTCTTAATCTTTGCCTGCTCACTCTCAATCTGGGTTCATTTATGAAGATGAAAGGACAAAGAAATTCAACCAGTGAAGAGTTTGCTTGCAAGATGTTGTTAATAATAATACAGATATAGCATCTCTTGGGTTCCTTGTTACATAGTGCTCTTTTAGATTTAATTGGTTTCAGAATCTTGAGATAACCATTGCAATAATAAAATATTATAAAACAAAGGAATGCTGTACTGAGAAGTTTGACCAAATTTGAAAACCCTTTAACATGCAATAAAGATCATTTGTTAGGCAAGATTTATACACCTCAAATGAAGAATCCGAACAAGTCAACGACTGTATGATTAAACTGATTCAGAATACAATGCATCCATGGGAATTTCAACGGAAGAATATCATAATCATTTTGAACCCTATATTTTAAATTATATGATTTGGTATCGTGGTTAAGGCCTCTGTCTAAAAACCAGGAAACTATGAGTTTAGTCCTGCCTTAGACCAAAACCAGTTGATTGACCTTGGGCCAGACACTTTCTCTCAGCCCTAGGAAGGAGGCAAGGACAAACCACTTCTGAAAACACCGGCAAAGAAACATCAGCTGCCAGTTCTATCCAGAAAGCACACACACCCTGAAAAAAAAAAGATCTAACTAGGTCAACAATACACAACTTGGAAGAGACAACAAACAACATTCCCGCATATCCACAGGAATCAAGTTACCATTACGTTTTGGCATTCCTTTTGCCAATTCTTTAGTTGCAGCAATACAGTTTGCATGGAAATATGGTGCACAACCAGTTTGTTAGAGAATGTTTCCAAACGCAGGTTTCTGTAATGCCTAACAGGACAGTCACATAGCTAAACCAACTCAGGATACAAAAGCCAGAATTTTTTGAGGATGCTATGAAAACAAATCCTGGAAAATATGCTTGACATGTAACTGTAAATAAAAGCTGTAGCTGCCTTAAAGATAAATGGACAAGGCTACTATGGTAATATTGGTCCTCTTACTTACTGTTCCACATGATTTAGGTCCACCGTGAAAAAGCGTGCAAGCCATTCTCACAACTTCTGCTTCCATCTTCCTCACACCTGGGAATACATCTGGATGAAGTGGATTAGCCCATGCAAATTCCTCATAAACCTTGGAAGGGAAAGAGAAATAGTCCCTTGAAGCTATGCTGCCAGCTACCTTCCTTCCTTCTGTAACTCCTTTTCCTTCATAAAGATCTTATTGTCCACTTATTTGTGGGATACAGCAACGTCTTTCCATTTTCAGCTCACAAAGAATTACAGGTATTCCTCGACTTGCAACCACGACGGAGCTCAACATTTCTGCTGCTAAGCGAGACGGTTGTTAAATGAGTTTTGCTCCGTTTTGCAACCTTTTAGTTCCACAGTTATAAGTGAATCATTGCAGTGGTTAAGTTAGTAACATGGTTGTTAATCTGGCTTCCCCAGTGACTTTGCTTGTCAGAACTTCACGAGAGGTGATCACGTGACTCCAGGACACTGCAACAGTCATAAATGAGTCAGTTGCCAAGCATCCGAATTTTGATCACATGACTATGGGGATGCTGCCCTTGTTTATGATGTCCCAAACACTCCTGGGGTGCCGCTTTTAAGAGGACCTTGAATCAAGGAGCAGAAAAACTGAGCTCTCCCTCTCTCTTCACCTTTCACCACTTAAAGAACCAGTTCCCAACGTCTTCCTCTTTAAATTTTTAAAACCCACCAAAATTTTGTTGACGTTATAAGCATATGAAACTGAACCTTAATAAAATAGTCATTTACTGTCATCTGGATCTTTACATCACAATTGTGTCCTCAACTTCCTTTCTCAGATTCTCCCTGCTATTACAAAGCTGAAATAACACACCATTACTTAAGCCCACGATGGCGAACCTATGGCACATGTGCCACAAGTGGCACGCAGAGCCATTTGTGCTGGCACACAAGCTTCAGGCAAACTTACCACACTGTGCATGCCCGCGCCTCACAGCTGATTTTTTTTTGGGGGGGGGGGATGTTGGTTTGAGGCCCTTTTTGACCTCCCAGAGGTTTGGAAAAAGCCTCTGCAAGGCTTCTCAGACCAAATCATAGGCCCGTTTCATCACTTCCTGTAATACCGGAAGTGACAAAACGGGCCTATAATTCGGCTTGAGAAGCCTTGCGGAGGCTTTTTCGAAGCCTCTGGAAGGCCGAAAAAGACCTCAACCCAACCGAAAAATCAGCTGTGAGGTTCAGTGCAGGTAAGGAGAAGGGGGTGGGGATTGCGCGGGCATGCGCAGGGGACATGGGGAAGGGGGCGCACATTGCATTCTGGGTGCGGGCACGCGAGTACGGGCGTGCCGGCACGCTCGCAAATTTTGGGCACAGGAGGCCAAAAAGGTTAGCCACCACTGACCGTGATGACCTGTTGTCTCTCAAAATAACCCAAAACCCAAAACATATATTAAAGTCCAGTAAGGCCTTCAACTTAACTTCACTGTTTTATTAGGCACAGTTTAAAGTCACAAAAGTAAATAATGAGGCAAACAGAAAACCAAAACAAACCACATTGATGAGAGTTCCGAAGCAAGCCAAGATAACTAATCATAAACTCCAGGAAAATAACCGAGAAAAGTCCATGGGAAGAACGCCAGCAAAGATAAACCTCTTTCAAGGTGAACACTAAATTGACTCCTGCAAATTCTAACTGCGCAGTTGCAAACTTATATACATGGCTCCCAGCTGCAAGCCGCAAGGAGGATCATGATAATCTCCTCTTGAGTAGCCCTCGCTTTTCCCTTATCCTCTCCTCCCTGCGTGCCCTAGGATGAATAGGGGATGGGCCTGGGTCCTCCTCTGACTGCTCAGCCGGCCTCTGCCCTTCCCCAGCCTCCACCACCACCTCTGGAGCCACACTCCCACTCCCTGTTGGCTGTTCCTCCTCTTCCTCAGAGTCAGCCTCCGCCAGGGGCATGACACTGACTTAAGCATTTTGGGATGAGGAAAAACTGCAGTCCTTCAATGATTAAGACACCAACACTCATCAGATGCGGTTGATGGAATCCAACAACATATGGAGGGTGGTAGCTCCTTACCCCTAACCCTTGATTTTATGCACAGATCATTATTTTAAGGAACCCGAAGATATGAAACATTAATCTAAAAAATGTAAATGGCACAAAAATATATGAAGGTCCCTTTCTAGTTATCATACTGCTTTTCAGGATGAGGGAAAGGTGGGTTTTTTTTGGTATCCTACACCTACTTCAAATAAGAGAATACAGTTTGTACTCGTATGTCACTAAAGATATGTGGCCCCTCCCCTGCACCTCATTTTTGCCCGCCATGGCCTCCTGCAGCACTCAGTTGGCCGAAAACGGGCTGTGTGGCCCCCTTTCAGCCCTGTTTTGGACCATTTATGGCCTGGTTTTGGGCCCAGTTTCAGCCAGCAGAGTGCTACAGGAGGCCGTGGAGGGTGAAAATGAGGCATGGGCAGGCTGCAAGCGGCCTGTTTTAGCCGCCAGAGGCGCCGCAGGCCGGTACCCTGATATTTCCAGGCCAGCCCCGTAAGCTGGATTTAAGCACCCCGTGGGCTGGATGTGGCCCCTGGGCTTTGAGTTTGACACCCATCAGGTGTCGAACTCAAACTTATATCAGATAAGCCATCAAGTTATTGGATTCAACCAATCAATCTCATCTGGAATTGCACTGCTACAGTTTTTTAATTATACACAAGGCAATTACATAAGGCAATTCTCCAAGAGTTTCATGATATATTACCTTAACGAGCAGGTTAACGAGTTTCTCATCCCCACTGTACACTGTCCCAGATACTTTGCGGTCCTCCCAATGTACTTTACCTAAAAATACACAGGGAAAAATGTTGACTCATTACATGAAAGCTCTTTTGGAAAACTCTTTTGGAAATTATTTCTGGTTCACATTATCTTAGTTTGTAAGGACCAGTCAGTCTGCCATGCAAGCGAAGTAAATGGGGAAGCTGGGTTCACTTAATAATGGTGACCAGAAATGTCATAAAGTGGGGCAAAGCTCACTTAACAACAGAAATTTTGGGCTCAGTTGTGGTCATTGAGGATTACCTGTATAGCACCTGGGATTACCTGGCACAGAAGGCCCAGCCATATTTAGACCTGGAAGTTGGAATTCACAACTTTAGGAGTAAATTTCTGCAGGACACACCTAACAGCTACATCTTCAGCATGAAACTAAACAGGGTTATTTTTAACAATTGGAATTGGGGAAAGGAAAGGTAATCCATTTTTACATTCTGGGGGGCTTAAAACAATGAGAGACCATGTTTAGAGAAGGTATCAGACACAACTAAAGATTTATCCAACCAAGGAGATTTATTATAAGTTGGGAGAATCAGAGATGGTAGTCAATGGCACAATGGAAGCAGATCAGATCTTAAATTTTTTGACCTCTGTGATGACCCGGGGCATGGCACAAAAGCAACAAAGTCACAAAAGTAAATAAAGTCCCTTTAATTCCTCCAACTTGGCCCCCAATGTCCTGTTATCATTGGCTGGAGAAAAAAACTCTCCCAAGAACAGTTTTTAAAGAGAAGAAATTCAGTCCGAACCCAAAGTACATATAAATTATAGATAAAAGCCAACATAATCCACGCTCCAGCAATTAACGAGACAGGGCAGGATAAGGAATTGCAGACTTCAAAAGATAACAAAACATACACAGTTGGCAGGATGCCAGAACCCAGATAAGACTTTGACAAAGATAATGTACACTTTGCTACCATCAAGGTGCTTTGCGCGAACACCCTTTTGAGATCCTGTTTTCCCAGCTGCAGCTAATGAAGGGAATCAGGGCCCTTTTCTCCCCCATAACCCCTGTAACTCATGTTGCTCCCTTATCCTACGTGCCCTAGGATGAAGAGGGGGTGGGCCTGGGTCTTCCTCTGAATGCCCAGCCGGCTGTGCCCTTCCCCAGTTTCCTCCACAGCCACCGGAGCCACACTCCCAACTCCCTGTGAGCTGCTCGACCTCCCCCTCGGAATCAGATTCCAACAGAGGCATGACATCCTCTTTAAAGGCCTCTATATCGATTATTAGATAACACCATATCTTTCCTCATATTCAGCTCTATAGTCATAGGATTGGCTAAGGAACATATTTTTTCACATTCCAGTAGATCCCCAAAATCATACCCGAAGTGCTGTACTCTTTCAACTTCTTTAACAATTCTGGCTGGCTGAGACCAGTTGCCGGCAGGCTCGTGAGGTAATTTTTCTGGTCTTGCAAAAATGGCAATTTGGCAGACATCTCATCCAAAGTCTTGGATATCTGTTGCTGGATCTATAAATGGCAAAGAGCACATATAAAACTACTAATAAAGTGGATATTTTTAAATTAAAAGCACCCTTTAGCTGCAGATCTTTTGTTAAAAATAACAATTCTAAGGCTTGCTTGCTTTGTTAGCAGATCTGTGGCCTACAAGTCACATAATTCCAAGCTATAATAGCTACTGGCCATCTTGACAGAGATGTATAGGACCTGTAGTCCAGCCGTAGTTCAGGACAGCTTGGAAAAGATTATCTCAATGCATGTATCACTACAGAACATGTATCTCTATAGAACAGAAAGATGTTGAGACTCTAGAAAAAGTACAGAGAAGAGCAACCAGGATGATTAGGGGACTGGGGACTAAAACATATGAAGAATGGTTACAGGAACTGGGCATGGCTGGTCTAATGAAAGACCAGGGGAGACATGATAACAGTGTTCCAATATTTGAGGGAGCGTCATCACTTGAGGCTTTCAAGAAGAGATTGGACTCCCATTTGTCAGAAATGGTGTAGGGTCTCCCGCTTGGGTGGGGGGTTGGACTAGATGACTTACAAGATCCCTTCCAATTCTGATTATCTGTTATCTGTTAACTTGGGATTTTAGCCTTTAGGAATTTTTGTTAAATCTTTATTTAATATAAATGCACTTGCTTTCCTTGATGCTGAAAAGTTTGGTCATTGCAGCAGAAAAATTACATGGGTTACATTACGTTGATTACTACAGATTCAGTAGTTTCTTGCACAAAATTAATCATGAATTTCCCAGATGATTAATTTTGAAAGAAAATTATATTCTGCAGAATTACCTTCCGAGAAACCTTGAGTTATTCTTTTTATCCTTTTTTTCCTATACATTGAATAAATAAAAGTTAAAAAATGCTGATCAATCATTACCACACATAAAAATATGCCATGTAAAATGGAATGGAAATTCTATTGATTGCAGACTTCGACCAACATGGAGTGTGCTTTCTCTTAAATTAGCTGTTCAGAAATTATACCTGGAAAATTATCTGATTTTTTTTAATGTTTCAATGTTGTTTCTGTTGAGTTTCTATGAGCTGGTCCAAATGTAAGTATTAGCAGAAGCAAACCAAGATATTCCTGGCTGTCACTGATTATTCAGATGCATTTCAGGACAAGTCACCACACAGAAAAGAACTATGGTTGCCTTGATGGATGATCTGTTGAAGGGATGCATCAGGGATGTTTCTGCATATTTGCAGTTGTAGTTGTATAGTAGCAATAATAATAGATAGTAGGTAATAGGCACCAGGGTAGAAAGTGTGACACTGGAAGTTTTAGTCCTGCTTTAGCCATGAAAGCCAGGGGAGTGATTTTGAGCCAACTTACTCTCACCCCAACTCACCTCACAGGGCTGTTGTGGGGAAAATAGGAGGAGGAAGAAGTCTTGAATATGTTCACCACCTTCAGTTGTTTTTAAAAACCATAAAAGTGGGATACATATAGAAATAAATAAATAGCATACTAATAGCAGAAATAGTGTAATATACCGTAGCATTGAAATACAAGCAATAGTAGAGTGTAATAGAATAAGAGAACATTGTATATCAATAGTAAGAAATACAGAATTAAAAAATATAGACATTGAAAGACATCACACATATGTTTGTATACTTCACTTTTGCAATTTGGATATTTTTCCAAAATAAAACAACTTCCCAACTTGTAAATAACGTGTAGGGTGGTATAAAAATCCAACTGTCCAGAGCCCAAGTGCTCTCAAGAGATCTCTTGAGCTCAAGTCAATCAAATTGGATATAGTTTTAAAAGATCCAGTTCCAACTTTACATGAATGATATCCAGATATTTTTGTTTTTTTCCATCTTCTCCCAGTGGGCCAGCCTTCATAGTTAGCTTCTGCTTGGTCTGATTGTGCTCAGGATGAGGTATAATAGTCCCAAGCTGAATTCAGGCAGGTCAGAGGAATTTGATTGAAGATAGTACCATCTAATTGGAGGGAGAGTTATCGGCTCTAGATAGGATTGGCCTCCCTCTGAAAAAGCAGATTTGCCTCTTGGGGATGTTTCTTAATTTCACATTATCTCTGAAATTTCAGGTGATTCCTAAGGATGAGCGACATCTTCTTTTAGTTGAATTACATTCCCCTTTCCTGGATAGGACCGCTTTGCCCTCCATGATTCAAACTACAATTGCTTTCCAAAAAGATGACCACAGTCCACTTTCTGTGAGGATGTCACTGAGGGAAACCAGAACATTGCAATGGGTCCAGAATGCTGTGGTCAGGTTTCTGATGGGTATTCCTTGTGATATTTATTCTGGCTCAACTGCACTGATTTCACAATTTTTGAAGACCAAATTTAAATGGATTTAATGCAGATCCCTTTACGGCTTGTGTCTTGTGTACCTAATGGAACGGTTTCCACATTATATCACAAAGGAGGAACTCCATGAATCCTTTATGATGTTATTACTGGTGCCACAAGAAAAGGAGACCTAGATTAAAAACACCTGGCAACACTTTCACTGTGAAATTCCTTATCCTGTGTAGTGCAGACATCACCTTCCCAGGGTGATTTTAAGACATAATCTACAGTATGTTATTGAGCAAGCATTCCTTCTTTGAAACTTGCAATGTTTAAGATTTACCATATTTTTCGGAGTACAAGACACTACACAGTACAAGACGCGCCTAGCTTTGGGGGAGGAAAACAAGAAAAAAAAATCTGCCCCTGCCTCCCAGCAATTTTCCTCCTTGCAGCAAACAACATGTTTCAGCTTCAGCACAGCCAGATTAGCACAAACAGCTGATTGTCGGTTGGATCGGCCTCTCGACGATCAGCTGTTTCAGGCTGCAGGGATTGCCATAGCCTATTGCCGCCTCTGCTCACCCCATTTTCGGCCCGTTCCAGGCAGCGGGGATCAGAACAGGCAGAAAATGGGGTGCGCGGAGGCGGCAATAGGCAATGGCAATCCCTGCAGCCTGAGGCCGATCCAACCAACAATCAGCTGTTCGTGCTAATCAGGCTATGCTGAAGCTGAAACAGGCTGCTTGCTGTTTTCTGCAAGAAGGAAAATTGCTGGGAAGCAGAAGCCAAAGGGTGGGTGTCAGTGGGTGGGCAGGGCTTCGGCAACATTCACTGTATAAGACGCACAGACATATCCACCCACTTTTGGGGGAGGGGGTGGTGGAAAAAGTGCGTCTTATACTCCGAAAAATACGGTATACAGAATAGATATTTTGGAGTTCTCCATTTGTTTTTCACGGCAATTAAGTAATGCTCTCTTATTTTATCTGATTTGATCAACTGACATTTGTTACGTTCAGTGTTTTTCAATATTCAATGGAAGGGGACATCCCATGAGCATGTGATATAAATTCAACAATCCATCGATAAGTAAGTCTCAATCAATAAGCCAGTCTTCTTCTTTTGTCATCTTCTGTATTAAATGTTCAGGGATCTTCAAGGATCCCTCTGAATCATTTACCAATGAAGCAAATCATATGAAGATACAGACGCTTGCTAAGTACTCCATTTTGTTATAATTTTTTTTAAAAAAATGATTGCAGTTGCTAAGTACTTCATTGTTTACTGAGGCTATTAAGGAGAAAGAAAAGAATCAATGGCTAGTTGAATTTTGCTTGGTTTTAAACTGGCTACAAAGTTGTGCTTAAAGTGGAATGCTATCACATTTGAGCTAAGCGCTCAACTGACATATTTTCAATATTGTTATTTTGCTTCATTCAGCACTGACAAATCAACTTAAGTTCAAGCTATTCTCAAAATATCTTTAAATTTATTAAGCAGTTTAAAACTTACAATACGACCAATGATGGGCAGCTTGCGTATAAATCTGAAGAACCATTTTTTAAATCGTGATGTTAAACCTAAGGGGGAAAAAAACAAGATTTTTTTAAGGAAAAGATTATCCAAAAACAACTCTGAGATACACAACATAAAATGTGAAAACTTTCACAGAAAAAAAAAGGAAGGGCAGATTTGTAGGTATCTACAACTCAGGCTTACATTTTAAATCTTTTGTGGATACTATTAAATTAGACTGACAAGAGCAGACAAGAATATTCCACTATCGTGTGAATGACTATGGAGATTCTCAATCATCCAGGTCATGGTTATCCCAAAGGGGATCTTTCCAAGAAGCTTCTTGGATCAGAAGCAAAAAGTCTTCAAAGAAAAACAAGAAAGTCCAGTTGCCTCTTGAAAAAGCACCTTTGGGACTATCGTGTAAACTGATGTGCGGTCCTCTATTTATAACCATTTGTTTAAGCAACCATTCAAAGTTATTGAAAAAACTGACTCATGACCAGTCCTCACACTTGCAGTTTCCCCACAGCCATGGGTCAAAATTCAAGTACTTAGAAACTGGCATTTACTTTCCCCAGTTATATAGCATCTCGGGGTCGCTATGTGTGACCTTCCCAGCTGGCTTCCAATAAGCAAAGTCTATGGGGAAGCTACATTCGCTTAATGACATGATTCTTTTAACAACTGCTGTGATCCAATTAACAACGGAAAACGAGGTTAAATCATGTGGGGCTCACTTAACAAGCCACCTTGCTTAGCAACGGAAATTCGGGTCCCAATTCTGGTCATAGGTTGAGGACTGCCTACAGTACATCCTGTAAGTCTACAAACCCTTCTATCGTTTTTCGAAATAAAAAGCTTTTTTTAAAAAAGATTCTCCAAGAAAATGATACAAGTTTAGGAGTCTCCAAATTTCCATGGCTTAGCCGTGAGATTGAAACAGTTTTAAGGTGATCTCAAGGGAGCTGAAGGCAATTCATGGAATCCGCCATTCATGCTGAAGAACTATGTTACAAAGTGCAAAACTTTTTTTTTTAACTTAAAACAATCAGGTTGGGGCCACTTTCTGATTCTTTTTAATATGTAGCTCCATTATAACCTCTTGGAGCAGAGGGAAATTAACCGAAGACTTCATGTGCTCACATATGTATGTTTGCATTTACATTATCTACCCTGAAAAACTCAATTTACCTAAACAATTCTTTGAAGACTTTCAAATTCCAATTAGCAGAAAGAAACTACACAGCAATGGGACAATTAACTCATTTTTTTAAAAAATAAATAAATAACTGAACATCAGCCACACAAAAGTGAACCAGAGCAGGTATGGAAAATTATTTCTATAAAATGCAACAGCAAAACCAATACACATCCATCCAGATCCTAAATTAATAGGTTGGTTTGCTAAATACTCCCAAAGTACTGCAAAGAAGTCCATGATTTAAATTTTTTAAGCGACAAGCTCACTGTTCTCTTGAGCAATGTTTATTGTGCACTATCAAGCCAGTGTCAACTCTTTAGCACTCACAGATGGATTTTTCGCTTGTTCTACATCTAACCTGATATTTCAGATCTTCTGATGGCGCAGTTGCTGACACTTTCACTGAGTCCATCCTCTTTGTTGTTGGTCATCCTCTTCTTTTTTCTTTCCAACTTTCCCAACATTTCTCCAGAGAGGTAGGTCATCACAAAACGCGCCCAAGGTAAGGTAACTTGAGCTTCCTCATTTGTGCCTCCAGTGAGAACTCTGGATAGATTTGTTCAATGATCAATTGGGGGAGGAGAGGGGCTCTCCACAGTTTACTCAGGCGTCTTCTCCAAAACTGAAGTCCAGAAAGGTCAATATCCTCCCTATGTGGATTCTTCAAACTTTCACTTCCTTAAGTGCCACAGAGACTCCGCTTGCACTGTTCTGATATTTGTAGAAACAGACACATCACATGACCTTAACATTTTTTTCCAAGGTTTTCTTGGCTGCCCTACCCAGTCTTAGTTTGGGTAATTCTTGAACTATTGTTTCTTTGTTATTGATGGTTGGTCCTAAAAAGACAGAAGCTATCTATCACTTTAGTATATTCATTATGACCTTCGGTATCTTCATTATGACCGATTCAAGGTTAATTCATCCTTCTGAGGTCAGTAAAATGAGGACCCAGATTGTTGGGGACAATATGCTGATTCTACAAGCTGCTTAGACTGGGCTATAAAGCACTATGAAGCAGTATATAAGTCTAAGTGCTATTGCTATTATCAGTTAAAGTTGATTGTTATAAAGAAAACCAGACTGACAAGAGGTATATTTAATTTTAATCCCATTTTTTTCACTACACTATTTAACCTTTATTACTAGATGTTGCAAATGATTTGCATTTTCAGCTATAAGAGTTGGTGATCAACATAGCACAGGTTATTGGTGTTTATCCTTTTAATTTCAAAACCACATTCATCATCTTCCAATCCGGTTTTCCTTAATACATATTCAACATATAGCCTGAATAAGTAAGGGGAGAAAATACAGGCTTGTTTCATTCTTTTTGTGTGTGTCTATCTCATGAGGACAATGAGATGAACTTGGATTCCCACAAAGTCTCATGTTTCAGCCTTTTCTGGCCATCGCTTTTTTAACATACGTTGGATGATTCCAAATATCATTTTTGCCAGGACGTAAAATTATGGATATTGTATGGTAGTTTGCATATTCTGTTTAAGGGTGTGTATGAGTGTGTGTATTTGAATGTCAAAGTCTCCCCATATCTTGCCTCCTGTATCATTCCATAGATTTGTTGGCACAGCTTGGTTAGAGAACCTTGACTGGTTCCATGATCTTTAAATCAGTTATTGTCTGCACAGAGTTGACCTTTAGAATTTGAGGTTAGAACTTCCTGAGTTCAGAGATTTTTTCTGAAAGACTTTCCTGGATTATTTTTGCCTATTTCTATCATCGGTGTATTTACAGATGTTGTAATGTAGCTTCTTGCCTTTTCTAAGAGCTCTCTGAAGCTCTTTGTTAAGTTCCTTCTGAAGAATGTTGTCTTCCTAGATTTCAGCTTCTTTTCTCTTCTTGACAATCTTCACGGTTTGCTGTGACATCCAGTTTGCTTTCTTCTGTTTCTTCATCTTTGGCAGTCTCTTTCAAAATTTATCCTTAACCATTTTTTTAAATCCATTCAACAGTTCACCACTTTCTCTATCAATGAGATTTGGGACTTCAAAGCAATATCTGATGTTTTCTTTTTCAATTTTGGCTTAACTTGGACTTTAAACATGAACAGTTTATCTTTCCCACAATCAACATCTGGCCATATCTTGGATGCTATAACTGAGTTCCTCCAGCTCATTTAAGAAGTAATATAGTCAATAGATCAACACACAATATATTTATGCACCTAAAATAATTCAATTTTAGTATAACAAAACAGACAGTACAAATAGTTAATATTTTAAATTATGTCCTTATGTACACTGTTCATGTTAAAGTAAGTATATTTAATCATTACATTGCCTTAACATACAATTTAAAATTTATATCAATGGTTCAAGATACCCAATACGAAGACTGATTTGAATGTTTGGTTGATGGCTTTGTTTCTCCAGAGTAATTGCAAAGAAAAGCTATAACCAGTGGACACAAGTCAATTTCAAGACGTTATTTATAAACATGGGTTATTTTCTCCATCTTTAGTTCAAATTAGGCATATTATAAGGTTTGCAACAGATTAATTGAAAAACCTAAATGGAAGACACACAACTTGAAAACATTTGAGCCCAAAGTATCTCCAAATAGTCACTGAAGAATAATTTGTAGTGTGAGAGAAGGGGAAAAAATAACAAAGAAGACAAAGAACTATTAGACACACACACACACACACACACACACACAGATACACACACCCATACATTCACACACAGAGAGAGAATGCATATACTACCCACTTGCACTGGTGAGATGGATGGCTATATAAATCGGAAGGAAGGAAGGAAGGAAGGAAGGAAGGAAGGAAGGAAGGAAGGACACACTAGTGGAAATAAGTCATGTGTTATTTATAAGTGTGGCTATTTTCACAAGCTGTAATTCAAACTGGGCAAATTATTAGGATACAGCACATCAAAACTGCTGTTAATTGAAAAGGAGGCTGGAGGGAACCCAAAGCTCACCCTCACCTGTTCTGTGCTTCACCTTATAGTCAAATACTAAGAGTAAGTAAATTAATCATTTAAAAATATTTGATGGAAATTTAAATCTCCTTTTCTTTTGACAGCTTAATTTATCTGCTACAATACTTTTTAATTATCCATTTGCAACAAGGGCTAGCAACTTTTTATTTGAAACCAATCTGATCACACTTCAATAAAATATGGTGTGTGTTTGTGTGTGTGTGTCTGAGGACATGTCCATGTGTTCCTCTCTTGCTATTTCGTATCTTTTAATTCTGGGTTTGGATTGCATCAAGGAATTACTGGGGTGCAGAAACCATGCATGCAGATTAAAAATGGTACACTATTGTGATACTCCAAAGCATTGTGAATTGTTAGATTCCCCACATGAAGTAGATGTGACTCTTACTTTCTGACTGGAAAAGAAACATGTGTATCTTCACAATCAGCAAGGTAGCAGCAATTGTTGATGCAATGACTTGCCATGGTTCCATCCCAGAGCATTTTTCATTCACCACATTTCTTGTTTGGTTTAAGTATTGCAGGAAGATATGATGGTATACAGTAAGAGTATCCTGGAGAAGAGAACAGACAGACCACAAAACAGAATGAAAACAAATGTCAATGAATAAACTTACATGTTCAATTTTTGGGACAATATTTTTATCTGATTTCCCATGACAGGTTAAAAACAAAAGACTGCACAAAAAAAGAAGGCGATCTGGTAAGAGTAACAATTTGTCCTAGACAAAAGCCACTTCAAACAAATGAAGCTCTCACATCACTGGGGAGTTTCTGAGGAACTTAAATACCTTAAGTATTTTGGTTCCAAACTATTAATTAAAGCTTTTGTGGAGTCAGAATTGCAAGAAAAGCCTACAAAGCTTTAAGAATATTTGTATCACATCCAGAAGTGGTATTCAGCAGGTTCTGGCCAGTCCTGGAGAACCAGTAGTGGAAATTTTGAGTAGTTCAGAGAATCAGCAAATACCACCTCTGACTGGCCCCACCAACCCCATCTATTCTCTGCCTCCCAAGTCCCAGCTGATCGGCTGGGTCTTCTTTTGTTGCCCTGAACAGGAGAACGGAGCTGGAAAGCAGGTTAGTGGGGTAGGGAGAGAATGGGGATTTTACAGTAACCTTCCCCTGCCACGCCCACCAAGCCACGCCCCCAGAACCAGTAAGTAAAAAAAAATGGAATCCCACCACTGATCACATCCCTTTGAAAGAAATTTCATAATGGAAAATATGCTTTCTTTTGCCTTTATAAAGTAAGGCCCTTAAGTAAAACTTAACTTGACAAAATAAGTTGAGTCTTCTAGTGTCAAAATACAATTTATTGTTCAAACCCCAACTCCGAGAGTGGGCACTCCTTCTACTTCCCCTCTTTTAACCTAATTTTCTCTCAATCAGTCTCGTAATGATTTTTATTGATGAGAAGCCCAGGTGACTTTGTCAAAGGTTTCTAGCGTCACCAAGTCAGAACTCAAGCAGGTTTGTAGGTCTGGCTTAGGTTTTGCAGTACTGTGATCAGCCTTAGTGTCATGCTCCCGTCGCAGCCTGAATCTGTAGAGGATGATGAGCCCGCTGAGATCGAGGGGGCCACTTCGTTGGCTTCGGAGGAATGTGGGGAAGAACAGGCCGAGGCAGCCCAGGACCCCTCAGGATTGGGACGGCTTGTCAGTAGGGAGGAATGGGGGCAGGATGACCGAGACAGGGTGAGCAGTGGACATGAGGAGCAATGGAGCTCAGATGATGAGCAAGGATCGGCCCCTCCTGATCCCTGAGCATGGAGAGTGGAGAGAAGGTGAGAACAGCGCAGGCCGACATGACTCAGGAGAGCGCCCCGCTCCTCTTCACAAGGCACCCCTGGGGACTGAGTTTTAAAGAGATACTGTGGGGAGGAGCGTTTGTTGGGAATTGGTACAGTTTGGTGTGCCAGTAGACATTTGGCGTTTGCAGGACTGCTTGCTTCTTCCTGACTTAGTGGACTCAATGCCTTATTCCTGACTACGTGGATTCGGTACCTTGTTCCCTACATTGTGGATTCATTGTTTGTTCCTTGGTACATGGACTCATTCTTCTGTTCTTGTTTCGCTGGACTGGGCACAGCCAGAGGGGTGCACGTATGCTTTGCTCTGGGACTTGTCAAAAACATGGGAATGTTTGGGGGGAAATTTGCAGCATTAAAAGGGAGTTTGAACTCTCAGCTGGCTGTGTGACCTTTGTGTCATCTCGGGTCATCACAATTAGCAATTAACCAGGTATCTTATGCAAGTCAACATGAAGGCTTGTCTTCAATAATTCATTCTTGCCATGTTGCTTCCTGAAGGACACAATGGCACTTAATCTGAAGTCTCCATACAATCCTCATGACAAATGGCCATTAGCAGGTCTGTCCTCCTTCGGTGCACTGGTCAGGCTCCCTAAAGTGCTTGTCCATCGAGTATAACCAGGGAAAAAATGGAACTAGCTGAAGTCTTTAGCTAAAGAATCCTCAAGGGAATACCTTAATACAGTGTTTTTCAACGTTAGCAACTTTAAGACATGCAGATTTCAACTCCCAGAATTCTCCTGCCAGCATATTGGAGCATTAGGAGCTGTGGTGGCACAGTTTTTAGAATGCAGTTTTGCAGGCTAACTCTGCCCACAGCCAGGAGTTCGATCCTGACCGACTCAAGGTTGACTCAGCCTTCCATTTTTCTGAGATCGGAAAAAGATTATTGAGGATAATATGCTGACGTTGTAAACTGCTTATAGAGAGTGCTCTGTAAAGCACTATGGAGCGATATTTAAGTCTAAGTGCTATTTTATAATATTTACATTCATTCATCTAAGTGCTATTGCTAGATTGGAATTATGGGAGTTGCAGTCCAAAGCGGCTGAGGTTGAGAAACACTGCCTTAATAAATAGGACTATAAAATCAAAAGCAGCTCATTGGAGCATCAGAAAATAGATGTATTTATCAAAGTGCCCTCTCCTCAATACAAAAGGTACAATAAAACTATTAGCGAGATAAGCAAAAGTTGTACCATTCAGCTAAAGATAAACTTAAAAGTTACAATATAGTTAAAAGTAATGTCTTCTTCAAGTTTAACTTACTCTCTGATAAGTTCAAGGATACTATATACCCATCCATGTAATTTTCTTGTCAATATGAAAGTAGTTTAACGTGTCTTTGTTTAGGATGTATTTGCGGGAACCAAACAGTCTTGGATTAGAGTTGAAATGAATAGGGAGATCGTATCAGCTCCCTTGAAAAGGACTTTGACTGGGGTGTTGCCATTTAAAAGATTCCTTGGGCACTCATCAACCTAGCCTCTTTAGATATGAAATATTTGCAAAGATTTCCAATTATGATTGCCAAATGGAGGTACAGTCTCTACAAAGCAATTCCTTGCATTGGTTCTCTTTGAAAAGCTGGTTTGAGGATTTCAAACCCTTGAATAATTCATCGTACCTGAAAACAAGCTTTGAAAGCATCGGAGGGCATTAAATCATCAATTTTATTATGTTCCTGATTTAAGTGCTACCTGGCACAAGCCTCTGGAAAATACTAAATAGACTACAACTTTCCCTCAACTGGGTAACTTTCTAGACATATGTAAGTACAAGCCAACATAGCTGAAAATGATAAAGACAGAGCCACAATACATTTGGAAGGCAGATAGTTTTTATTTGTGAGAATATAAGCAGGCTATCAAAATGTGTAGTCTGTCACCAAAATGAGCATTAATCCAAACTAAACAGCCTTGATGTTCTTTGCAGAAAGTGGCTGCATCATCCCTCCAACTTTTTTTTACATTTGAAGCTGTATAAGAATGAACTTTTTCCCAAGGAAATATACCTCCAGTTATTATAAATGCTGTACACAATGACTTTAATCCAAATAATATCGATATGCGATGCAAGATGTTTTGCACGATGACCTTCAGATCCAACACAATTTAGTTTCTGGCTTACCCTGTAACCAAAATGAAACCAATGCTCTACTGCAAGAACTGTGCTAAATAGAAAATTATTTTCAAGATCATCTTAAGGACATCATGAGCTACAATAAAAGCAGATCCATCATTTTCTATTTCTGTAGCTTTATGATTATACAGTATTCCCCAAGTGTTGTCAATGAAGTCTGCTTTATCCAACTCTCAGGAAAGCTTTGCTCCAGAAACAAGCATTAGTGTTGGTGCATTCTATTCTTCAAACCTGTTCTTCAACTTCTAGCTGACTTAAGCTCATTTTAGAGCAGGTCTTCCCAAGGTGTGGCGTTTTCCTTTAATTGGGATCCGCAGAAGAAAATGCATAAACAACTTTTTCCAAATGCATGCTCTTCAAATATGTTGAATGAGGATTTGCATCATTTCCACACAACCTGGCCAGCACTTGAGAATGACAGGAACTATAATACAATGCATCTAGAACAGGGGTTCCCAACCTGGGGGTGCGAGACGATATTCCTGGGGGTGCAAGAAAAGTCCAGGTAAATAATAGGATATTGGCTATATGTTGGCATTTTTATTTATTATTTATTTCAGGGGGTGCAAGGTTCGAGGGAAATTTCTTTAGGGGTGCGGGGCAAAGAAAAGGTTGGGAACCACTGATCCAGAACAAGGGTGTCAAACTTGTGGGTTGCCCTGGAAACAGTGAGGGACACAGTACCTCTGCCAGCAAAAATGGAGCTGGTACAAAGATCCTGCCTGATAGAAAGGGCAGCCAGTTCTGACACCCTTCTGGCCGAAGTGAAAGAAAGGAGGAAAACTACGTTTAGAGTTAGGAATTGGAGAGACACTGTTCTAAGGGGTTCAAAGGGGAGCCCCAACCCAGAAGGCTGGCATCTGTGGTGATTACTAGCCTGTCTGGTTCCTTGAATTGGAGCCCCTTCCAGAGGGACAGGGAGAGCCACCAATTGAGGGACCGCTGGGCCTGTTGAGAGACCAGGACCTTGATTGAAGAGTGGCTGGTTCCTGCTCGTTGAAAGGGGAGCAGGAACCACTGGAGCAATCAGGAGTGAAGCCGTGCCCATGGGATGATGCCAATACAGGAGACCATCTTCCCCAGTAGACTGGACAGCAGCGACGGTGGAACAGTCTATTGTTGTTGAATCTGGATGATGTTCTCTGCAAGGCTTTTTCCATGATCTGGAGACAGGAAAACCTGCACAAAGTTGTGTCGATGACTGCTCCCCAGTGTAGCCGTTTGGTCGTGGGCGAGAGATGGCTCTTCTTGGTGTTGATGGAAAACCCGTGGCTTTGGAGGCGAGACAGGGTAATTTGTAAGTTCCGATGGGCCAAGTGGAGGGAGGAAGACAGCATCAACATGTCACCAAATAGCATTGGATCCTCACTGAAACAGAACAGAGTGAAGCCACCAATGCTGCTAGAATCTTTGTGAAGACCCTTGGAGCCGATGAGAGGCCAAAGGAAAGGGCTCGATACTTGAAGTGGGCATTCTGGTAACAGAAACAGAGAAACTGGCGATAATGAGGCCAGATGGGGATGTGGAGGTAAGCCTCCATGAGATCAATGGAAGATAGGTCACCTTTCTGAATGCTCTCTAAGATAGAATGCAGCGTCTGCATTTTAAATCGCCTGTATTTGACAAATTGATTGAGAAATTTTAGGTCAAGGATGGCTCGCCACACACATAGACCCCGAGGCTTTGGGAACAACAAAAAAGATAAGAGTAAAATCCACGTCCCCGTTGTAAGGTGGGTATTGGTTGAATAGCCCTTATGTCGAGTAGGTGTTGAACGGCCGAATTCATAAGGGCTCTCTTTGAAGTGTCCTGTGAAACGGAAGGAATCAAAAAAAAAAAAATTCTGGGGATGATGATAGAAATTCCAATTGTAGCCCTGCCCTAAGAGTGTTGAGCACCCAGGCATCCGTCGTTGACTCCTCCCATTTGGAGGTAAAGAAGTCTAAGCGACCTCCAATGGGTGGGGAGAACGAGGGATTACTTAGAGCGACGGAAGGCATGACCCCCTCCCCCCCCAAAGGGCCATTTACCAACAGAAGGTTGTTCTCTGCCAGGTGGTTCTTGACGTTGATCTTGGCGTTGAGAATACGCCCTCTGTGGCCGAGGAAAGCGGGAGGTGGACTCCGCCAGAAAGGCAGGTGGGCGATAAGGAGCTGGGCGATAGTCAGCTTTTCTCCCTGAGGAGGAAAGAATTTTACGTTTATCTCTGGTCTCGATGAGATATGGCTCTAGAGCCTCGACCAAAAGCTTGTCTCCTGCGCAGGGGGTAGAGGCCAGCTTCCATTTGTGGCGTGACTCCGCCTGCCAATTTCAGAGCCATAGAAGTCTTCTTGCCGCCACCGAAGATGCCATGGCCCTTAATGCAAATTTGGCGGAATTGAGGGTGGATCCGCAGTGAATTCCGCTGCTGCTATAATTTTGTTAAGGTCCTGATGAGACCTGAGGTCAGAGACAGGCAATTGGTCCTGCAGTTGGTGCAGCCATCGTAGAGATGCCCTCGTGAAAAACGATGCAGCGGTCGAAGCCCGAACAGCCCACGCAGCTGCTTGGTGGTTGCACTTGAGGGTCTGTTCGGAACACTTGTCCTCTGGTTTAAGGACATCATCTGGCTTGGTGGGAGTGCCAGAAGAGGAAAATGATGTCTACTGAGGGCACTGCAAGGGCGTTGGCAAGGGATGTGCTGACATTGTAGAACCGCTTGTCCAAAGATGATGGACGAGGACCTGCCGAAGGGGAAGCACACTGTTCCTTGACCATGTCGAGAAACAAAAGGGGAGAAGGCAAAACCTCCGTGTGTACGACTGGCTTGGAGAAGAGCGAGTCTCCTTGCCCAGAGGGTTCCCCTTGTGGTTCAGGTGCTGCTTCTTCAGGTGACAGCATGGCAGTGACCAGGGCCTTGCTAAGTAGGGGTTTAAAGAGGGTTGGTTTAAACACTAATGCAGAGGTGGGCTGATCTGGACGAGAGTCTTCTTCCTCTGAAAGACTGCGATTACAGATTTCACCCTTTTCACACTCTGAACGAGAGGAGCAACTGTGTTCAGATGGGGAGGCGCCCTCTTCCTCTTCATACGCCTCCCATTCTGCCTGTAAAGAATGGACCCCGAGGTCTTGGGGTCTGTGGAAATCTCATTGCGGAGGTAAGGAAGCCATAGACTGAGAAGGGCCTGGACCCTTTCCATAAGCCAAAGAATCTCTTGAAAACCTTCAGCCGATCCCTGTCTAATGGCTAAGGAAACAATATCTTGGATCTCCCTGGGCCTGTTATCAAAGGTAGTGGAGGGCCAAAGGCCAGCTGCAGTGGGCATGAAAGTGGCTTCCGGCCTGATCTGGGAGGCCTGAACTCTGGAGAAGGGGAAGAGAAGGGGCATAGGGCCCAGAAGTTTGCTGGAAATATGGCCCAGACCTGCTGAAATCCTGAGGATCTAGTTGTCCCTTAAATGCCTCAGGGGATTAGACTGGGGGGGTCCAGAGGCTCCATGAACAACTTCCCCTTCCCTGGGGGGTGCTTCTCTGGAAACCCTGATGTTCAGCTGGCTGGGAAGCCTGTTTTAGTTGCCCTCTCATTTGTTGAATAGTCTTGTTAAATTGTCTCTCTAGAGCCGCATGTCTGTGTTTCTCTGCCTTCAACTCAGCCTCTAGAGGCTAGAGTCTTAGCTCTGGTTTTTGCAGCCACTTCCCTCTGAGCAGTACGTTGTCTGCGTCTTTTCGTTTTAGTAGCCAGATCTAAGCATCCCGTGGGCCAGATCTGGCCAACGGGCCTTGAGTTTGATACCCTGCTTTAGGGCTATCTGGAACGTCTACAACCAACCATTCCTTCATCCCTTGGCTTCTCCCCAAGCCATTCATTCTCCTGCCTTCCAAAGTTGCCTTGAGTACATTTATAATTCTTCTACATTTCTATGTTTTTCTAGCAACACCTGTACACCAATCTGCTTCGTCTGCAACAGTAAACAAAATTCGTATCTTTGATGTTCTTTAAAAGGCAATTTCAACAGAATTGCCAAGAAAGCCAAACGGTAAATCTATCTGTTTTGTACACAGGCACCTTTTATCTTAAAAAGGTTTTGTTCTTCCTTTTAGAAAGGTTCAAAGTCCCATCTGCTGCTTATTAGGCTGTTTACGGAGATCTAATCAGTAAATCATGCTAAGGTCATACCTTCAACCAGATTACCTCAGATAGCAAATCTCTGACGTGAACTATGGCTCCATTATTAGTCCCACGTATATTATACCGCCAAATCTTTTTACAGCACTTTTGCACAATATAGAACAGATACAAAAATGCAAGGATTCCATCTGCCCCGATTTAGCCTTCCAATCTGTCCTCTTGCACATTTTAACAAGCATTCCTTCTAATACAACTATACAGTCACCCACAGTGAACTGGATTTTACCTGTTTGATCTTATTTACCCTTCACAGAAAGAATACATTTTATTCATTAGTGCATCTTAGAGAATCGGTTTGTCTCAGCGTGTAAATTAGTATTACAGAGGGACAATACCTTTTTCTGTATTTTTCTTTTTATTTCTTTTCTCTTTTTATGTGAAACAGTAAACAATTAACACTCAAAAAAGTACATCTCTGATTAATAACCTGATGCTCATTCATTCTTTACTACACTATCCAGATATATTTTGAAAGCTTTAATTACTGTTGTGCTAACAGTTTAAGCTGTTTTTTTTTTTAATGAAAAACCAGATCCATACGACGGCCAGTCACGCAGACTTAATGAAAAGCTGTCCCGTATCATTTAATTTTTCAGCACTTTTAGAAACAAATTATCATGATGAGAAACATAATTGTGCAACTGAAAGGCAACATTTACCTAGCTAATTAGCAAAGTATATCACATTTTCTTTTGAGCATCCTTATTCAGCCTGTGTGTCCCGTAAACTGCTTAGGGCAGCCGTACTGCCAAAGAAGATGTTCAACAGGTATCAGGAAAACAATAGGATTGGGCAATGCTGACATGTTTTACTGTGCAAAAGACTGCATTACTGAAAGAATCTGGACACTCAATGAAAGAACAATCAATTCACTTTCTTCAGCTATTTCTGAGAAGTGCTCCGCAATTGCAGTCATTGCCACTTTCCTATACTATGGAGAAATTACTCACGTCTTCCAGTTTTGTGGACACAGTCAAGTGTTCTTTTGTTTATTTACCTATTTATTACATTTATTTGGCTGACATCTTGCTGCGAGGTGTCTTTGGGTGGTTTACCATACAATCTATTAATTGTCATACCTCTTCAATCGCCAAGCTAAGCCTGAATGCACATGCCAATTTGGTGGGAAAGTGCAACAGACCAAGCACAGATTTCAAAACATATACTTTGATCCATCCATATCTAACCTCTTCTTTGTCATGCATCTTGAGGAAGTTATACAGGATTTCCTGATAGTTCCTCACAGAAGCACTAACAAGACCCAAAACCTTAACCCAAATCTGCGTTAAATACCTTCCCAATATATCAGCTTCCTTCCAGGAACTCAAGTTAACCTGTGCTTTCTGTATTCTATCAACACTAAGCATTTACAAGGCTTATTACTCACTTGGAGAAACAGCAGTGTGGCATAAAACAGCCATATGCAAGTACTTTTCATTGGGGTTTCAAAGTGCTGATACAGGCAGTCTTCAACTACAACAACCACAACTGAGCCCAAAATTTCAGCTGCTAAATGAGACACTTAAGTGAGAGTTTTGCTGCATTTTACGACTTTTTATGAGACCAGTTTTTACAATTTTTTTCACATCACTATGGAAAAAGAAATATACCAAAAAAAAAAATAGCTCCACAATCATTAAGTTAGTCAGAACAGTTTTCTAACCATGGAAAGATCACTTTTTGATACCATGTGAACTGGTACTTTTTCCTAGGCAAATTAATCTAATGGATGTAGGTATTATTCAGTATGCCCTGGAAAAATATACATCTCAATACAATTAGCCAAAACTGCACAATAATGTATTTGTAATTAGCATCCATTAGTTACGAAAGAACTTCTGAAATGAGAAGTCTTCTGCATTGAAAAATGTTCCACCCCATCGCCTTGGATGCTCCTCTCGACTTTTCAACCAAACTTCCAGAGGGAGGAATGTCAATTATAGTACTGTACTGCAATTCTGTGCTGACATCATATTTACCACAACTTAACAAAAATGAACACAGTTCATTTTTCTCTACCTCTCATTTAGCGGTTAGCAGAAGAACTGTTTCTTGTTTCACAAGCGGTGAAACACGAAACAGGAACTACCAGGTTGTTCTTCAGGCACAGCAAAAGCCGTATTATCTTAGGGTGGAGGAGGTGCACCTGAGTAAGTCCAATCTTTTTGAACACAAAAATGAGCCTGGACAACTTTCCAGTATTGAGAGTTTAGGTTATTAGTGGGATTCAATTCAACTCAGTTTATTACAGTCATAGACCAGAGATAGATAGATGATAGACAGATGATAGATAGATAGATAGATGATAGATAGATAGAAAGAAAGAAAGAAAGAAAGAAAGAAAGAAAGAAAGAAAGAAAGAAAGAAAGAAAGAAAGAAAGAAAGAAAGAAAGAAAGAAAGAAAGAAAGAAAGCTTTATTGGCCAACTGTGATAGGACACAGAGGAAGGGAATTGGCGGAAATGCTCTCAGTATGCATAAAAGAAAAGATACATTCGTCAAGAATCATAAGGTACAGCACTTAAGAGACCAGAACAAATAAAAACACTGTGGAGCCTTGGGTCACAACCGTAATCTGTTCCCAGACTCTGGTCGCAACCTGATTTGGTCGTATCTGGAAGCACGACTGACTGCACATGTGCGCAGCCAAAAAAAATGGCACCGAAGGGGAAATCGGCACGGAAAGGGAATCTTTCCCTACCCATTTTGTTCACCGCCCGATTTTTGAATTGTGACCTGATTCAAAAATCGGGTGGATTTTTTGTTCACCATCCAATTTGGTCGCAAACAGGAGCGTTCGCGACCCGAGGTTCCACTGTACAATTAAAAATTCTGGAATAAAATAATAAATAAAAAATAAAATCTATCATAAAATCCAGCCCGTCAATTACACATGGTCTAACTATACTAAAATTTTACAATCCATAAACTGTGTGGCCTGTAGTCAGTTTAATACTAAAAAGGAAAGGAATAAGCAATGCAAAAGGTTTGCCACATTTGTTGTATAAAATAGCTGTGGTGGATTAGACACGTGTTTCCGATGAATCCCCAGTGTTGCTGCGCAGAATCTCATCACCTGCGCTGTAGTTATGGACTGTTCGTCCTTAAAGATGCTACTGGAAATATAGGAGTGTCAGAACGGCCAGGATACCTAGCAGTTATGAGAAGGATATGTTTTTTCTGGATCTCTCTGTAAAAGGAACATCAAAGGAGTATATGACCCACAATCTCCACCTCTCCTGAGCCACAGGAACAGAGTCTTTCAGTCAATGGTATCTTTTTATACTTGCCATACAGGACGGCTGATGGAAGCGCATGACAACATGCGAAGGAAAATGCTTTCCGATGGTTTTACGACTCCAACTGGCCAAGCTAGCTGGCAGGAATAACAACATATCTAATTGTGTTTGGAGCCAGAAATTAAAGAGCTTTCCCTAAGTGTGTTTGCCTTTCAATGTTACTAAAAATTATTAGTGAATTTCCCTTGGGGAAACCTGGTTTTGAAAGCATACACTGTTTAAGGAGATAAATGTAAAGAAAGAAATACAGGTAGTCTTTGACTTCCAACCACAACTGAGTCCAAAATTTCCGTGGGTAAGCGAGACAGTTGTTAAGAGCTCATTTTGCCCCAATTTATGACTGTAGTTGCCACAGTTGTTAAGTGAATCACTGCAGCTGTTTAGTAACAGATTGTTAAATGAATCTGGCTTGTTATTAAGTAACAAGTTTTTAAGTGAATCTGGCTTTCCCACTGACTTTGCTTGTCCAAAACAAAAACAAAAAAAATCCCCAAAAGTGATCACATGACATGACCAGTTGCCCAGCATCCAAATTTTGATCGCCCATCCATGGGGAAGCTGCAATGGTCATTTATGTGTGAAAAATGGTCACAAAAGCCACTTTTTTCAGTGACCTTGTTCCTTTGAACCGTCACTCAATGAACTTTTTTAAATCGAGGACCGCCTGCAAAGCAAACCATGGAGAGTAAGCCAAGGAGGGAAAACATTTTAGGAGAGGAGAGGAATCCTGAGCAAGCTAAACCCAGAAGGATTGCGGCGGAAGATCCTCATTTGATTTAGGAAAAGCAACAAGAAGAGATCAGACGGCCTTTTGTCAGAAATGGGTGTAGGGTCTCCTGCTTCGGAGGGATGGGGGTGGGTTGGACTAAATGACCTACAAGGTCCCTTCCAACTCTTGATTATCCATATCTAAGATTCCTTCCACAATCCGGGTCGCTATCTGGAAAAGCTACTGTTTTACTTTGCATCCTTTTGTTTTTTGGTTTTTTCTGCTTTTGGGGGTAAAAACCTCCACCAAAAAAACCCCAACCCAGAGACCCGAGACCCTAATCGGGTCCCGGATCTCTGGGTTGGGGGGTTTTTTTGATTCCGGATCTCTGGGTTGGGGTTTTTTTTGGTTCCTCGATTCCCCACGCAGTGCAAAAAGTCCCGTCTCGGCATCGCCGCTCGCAGACGGGCCAGCGTCGGGACGGAGACGAGACGAAGAGAGAGACCGATTGAGAAAAAAAAAAAAAAAAGCCGGCCGGGGAGGCTTGTAACTCTCTACGGGGCAAGTTGCAAAAAAGGAAAAAAAGAAAAAGAAATGGGGGGGGGCGCTGAGGGGCGCGCGGGCTTGCAAATCCGCCCCCCACCCCCAGCCCAGCCCGGCCGGACTGAAGGAAGTGGCCAACTCGAGATGGAAGTCTGGACGCTGGGGGGGGGGGGGGGGGGCGGGGAGCGGGGGGAGAGGTGAGGACTCACCATAGCGTCCCCGATGCCCCCTTCCTCCTTCCGCGGCATGGCCCGAGCCAGGGTCCGATGGCGGCTCCCGTCCCAGTCGTCGTCCCGGCCTGCCCCGGCTCTCCCCTTCCGCGCGGGCCACCCAGCGAGGCTTTTGGCTCGCGCGCCTGGTTCCCCCGGGGAGGGGGCGGGGGATGGAGGGGTGGAGTGAGGGTGGTGAGGGCGGAGGGGGGGGCGAGTTTGCAAGTCTCCCGCGGACGGCTCCGCCCCTCTTCAAAGCCTCGCGCGCGACTGGTCGAGGAGAGGGCGGGGCCCCACACGGGAAGAGCTTCCCTCTCAAGCCCAGGCCGAGATTGACGGTTTTGCGGCGCGCGGCCGGCCGGCCGGCCCGGAAAGCGGCGCAGGCGCTCTTCTTCCAAAAGCCTCTCCTCCTCCTTCCCACCCCACCCCGCCCCCCTCCCGCCACATCCTTGGCCTCGCGCTGAGATTGGGACTGTCAGTGCCCTCTGGTGTAGGCCTACTTTGTGGAGACCGAGGCTCCCTCTTCCCTGAGGAGGGTCCTGAGAGGATTTCTGCGCTTTTTTGGGGGTGGGTGGGTGGGTGGGTGGGATGTCAAACGGGAGAAGCCCACCGGGGACTCCGCGTTGAAGAGGAGCAGGAGTCCCCGTAGGTGGCCCTGGCATGGGAGCGTGAAATGTGGGGTGAAATCACCCCGTGGTTTCCTTTTCTTTGTTAACCGATTGGGAGGCAATCTATAGCGTAGGGCTCTCCAACCTTTTGGACCTCAGGGACCACCAAACTGGTAATTTTAAATCCCAGGGACCACTAACTGGGTTCTGTGGGGGTGGCCTAATTTGTGGGTGTGGTTTGGTGGTCATGTGACTGGCTGGGCATGGCTTGTATGTGAATAGTGTAAATATTTATATAAATATTGAATTTTTTTTTATTTAAGAAAAGAGCAATGCTTACCCCAAATCAGGCAAAGGAGGCAGGCAGGTTGAGTTGCTCACAGAATTGCAGATTCATTTAGAGATCGATCTTTCTGCCATCAGCTACCTGAGTCTGTCACATAAAATTTGCTTGCCATGAGTCTGTGCTAAATAATAGAAGCTTCAGTCCTAAGGGAGGTTCAGCTGAGCTTAAAAGCAGAGCCAAAGATCTAAAGACTAGCTAGAAAACAAGAAATCCAACCATTTCCTGCTTCCTAGCTAATCTAAATCTCCCAGCACAGCAGAACAGCTGATAGTCAGAAAAAGGAAAAATAGCAATTTAGCGGGCAAGTTTGCCGGGTAAGGAGTGAGTGGGTGGGGACGGTTCCTGCGGGCCATGTGGGTGACACAGCCTTGTGTTTCTGCACAGCCTGGATTAATTGCTTTGGGGAGGGGGCGCTCTGGGGGTGAGATTTCTCTGTGGCCCACTGAAATTTTCTCGCAGGCCCACCAGTTGGCAACTGCTGATCTAGCGCCTAGATCTGTACTGATGCACCTTTTTTTATTTTTCCTTTTTAAAAAAAGATTAATCCCCCCTTCCAATAAATGTAGTCCTCGACTTGCAACAGTTCATTGAATCATTCAAACATTTACCGTCAATGCAGAGCATGTATACAATGAAATTGAAATTGCAAGACCATAAGTTACAACAGCACTGGACAAAGGGGCTGATCGCCGTTTTTTCACACTTGTGACTTTTACAGCACCCCAATGTGATCAAAATTCAGATGCTTGGCAACCTGACTCATATTTGTGACCATTGCTGTGTCCCAAGGTCATGTTTTGTGACTTTCTGACAGGCAAAGTCAATGGGGAAGTCACATTCATTTAACAATGAATTGATCAACTGCGGTGATTCAATTCACAACTGTGGCCAGAACGGTCGTAAAATGGGCCAAAGCTCACTTAACAGAAATTTTGGGCTCAGTTGCGGTCATAAATTGAGGACTACCTCTAATACCAGGGGCTAAGACATAATCTAGATAAGTCACTGCAATTTCAATGAAGTCTCTGAAGCTTTGCATAAAGGTTGGCTAGCCGTGTATCCTGGGATGAATGGCAGGCATTATCCTCCTGGCTTGATCTACAAAAACACCCCGGGAAGTAGAACTTTCTCTGTAAATAGAAAGTTAGATTTAGCAAGATCATGATTCCCCACCACCCAGGAGAGGAGGTTTCAATGGCTGAAGCCACTGTTTCTCTTGGAATAGTCACTTTCATTCCTGGGTTTTAGGGGGAAAAAATCCCACACTTCCTGTTTTTACCTGCAAGAACTTGCTGATTTGCATCACTTTGAGCAGCCTAATTAAATGGTGGTCCACCAGTTGGCAACTGCTGATCTAGCGCCTAGTTCTGTACTGATGCAACATTTTTATTTTTCCGTTGATGAATAGATGGATTACACTGATGGTTGGATTTACCTGGGCATAGAAACTTAGTAAATAAATAAGAGGCTTGGATTACGTGCCATCAAGTCATGGTTGACTCTTAGTAACCATAGGGATGGATTTCCTCCATGACATCTACCGTTAATGGTCTTCTAATATGTCCCCATCACAGTAACTGAGTCCATCCATCTAGTTGCTTGTCAGCCTCTTTCTCCTTTTCCAGAGAGCTGAGTCATCACATAAGGTGTGCAAAGTAGGAAAATTTTGAACCTAGTGATGTGTGCCTTGCTTGAAAACTCTGGGTTGATTTGTTCAATGATTGATTGGTTTGCTTTCTTGGTTGTCCTTTATTTTCTCCAACACCAACATTCTTCTTCTCTAACACCAGAATTCAAAAGTATCAAGAGTTTTCATATCCTGCTTTTTCCAAATCCAGTAATAACAGAAGATAAATGTAAATGTATGAGGACCCAGATTGTTGGGGGCAATATGCTGACTCTGTAAACCGCTTAGAGAGGACTGCAAAGCACTGTGAAGCAGTATATAAATCTAAAATGCTAAATACTAAATCCCAGGAGGTAGGGATTGGAAGAGATCCTATATAGATCATCTAATTTCCCCGCTCCGTCTGTGTGTAAATCTAGTAAGGCAACCTTCTAAGGCAGTAGCTCTTTTGAATTCTACTGTATAATGGAAGTGTTGGTGTGGTGTTGGGGTTTTCCGGTTCAATGTGTGAAGGGTGAAGGATGTGTGGTTGTGTTTATTTTCATGGACATGATGTGCACCGAAGATGGTGTTTGATTTCGTTGTACGAGGTGCAATGACAATAAAGTAAACTAAACTAAACTATTCAGAACATAAAAAATTCTTTAATAAAAATAGGCATCTATTTTAGTAACAGCACAGGTTCTTTGAGAGACTCTCTAAGAAGGCCTTAAGATATGAAAAGGAAAAGAAAATCACTGTTATATTTATTCAACAGCCACAAAGTACACAAAAACTGTGTCTATTGGAAAACAACTGGATCCATCCAAAAGGTTTATTTATGGAACCTTAGAAAGAGAGACATTCTGAAATCCCAGGTATAGGATTGTGACAGAATGAAAGGGATTGCAGGGAGATAAGTGGGTTTTTATTGTTCCTTCCTTCCTTTCCTTTTTATTATTTATTTATTATTTTATTCCTATTATTTTATTATCCTTTTTATCAATGTGAAACTTTATTTTGAGGTGTACATCAGCAAGGCTTTTACATATTCTGGTTGAAATGTTAAATGTTTTAAAGAGCAAATATTTTTTATTATAGTAGATTTTAGAAGAAGCTCTCCTGTTGTACTGCCTCTTACAATATTAAGCAACACAGTATCAACAGTCGAAACCTTCAGGTTTCCAGGTTCCATTATCTCCAGGATCTTGAAATAGACGCCTAACATTAGAACCATAGTTAAAAAGGCACAACAAAGAATGTTCTTCCTGCCTCAACTCAGAAGGCTCAGACTGTCCACAAGTCTGCTGAGAAAATATCTATAGGCCTCTCACATGCTGGACATAATCTATTGCCACTCCTCCTCTCAGGTCGCCACTATACAGAATTGCATGCCAAAACAACTAAACAAAAACGGTCTGCTGAATACATAATTCCTACAGCACTGTCTCATTATTTTCCCATCTTTACTATTATCCTATTGGTTTCTTATGATTTTTCAATTGTTTGTAACTTATAATCAATGATTGTAACTATGATTTATGACCTATGACCTATTATTTGCTGTTCATATGTATGTGAGCTTCTGCACCAGAGGCAAATTCCTTGTGTGTGCAATCACACTTGGCCAATAAAGGATTCTATTCTATTCTAAAAAAATAAATACAGCATGTGAAAACAAAACTGGAGTTTCAACTCTTCCTGGGGAGAAGGCACCAATTTTGCTGATTGTGTCATGAGATAATTGCATTATGTTAATAAGGGAAGTGCTGGACTTTTCTTGTTCTTATATAATGCAATAAAATCCACTTATGCAAAGCTGATATACGCAAGTAAGCAACCTCCACTATGGCATGCATATTTGTGGTTAATGACTATCACATTAAAAATAACAAATACAATAATTTCTTCCCTTTTATTCATTTAGATTATAATTTAATTATTAGATTTTTATCCCATCCTTAAATATTTTATAAATAACTCAAGGCAGCAAACGCCTAACATTCCTTCCTCCTCCTATTTTCCCCACAATAACAACTTTGGGAGATGGATTATGCTGAGACAGAGTGACTGGCCCCAAGTCACCCAGCTGGCTTTTATGCCTAAAGCAGGATTAGAACTCACGTCCCCTGGTTTACACATTTTCTAAAAATACAGATAAAAAGCGTTTGATTATAAAGCCGCACCGGGCAAAACAGTTTTTTGAATGTATTAAAAAGAGCACAAAAGTTATTAAACCACCATAAGCCTCTTTTCATTCTCTTTCATTCTTTCTATCTATTCAGCAGTTTATTTGAGTCTTATGTTTAATATGTAGGTTGGCTATAGATGCGTATACAGTGTGTGTGTGAGAGAGAGAGAGAGTGGGGGGGTATATGTGCATTCATGGTGATATCATCATTTTTCTATTATTATACCCAAGAACAATAAATAGCATTCCTGGAGTCCTTGTGTTGTCTGTTTGTTGAATTGGCCTTCCTAAAAAGGTTGGCATTATAAAGAAAGTGAGACACACACACACACCCCTAACTGCATTACTACAGCTTTGCATACTTCTTACTCCAAGAATCAAACGTACCTGCTTAAGAAAAAATGTCTGGTATTTTGGAAATTCTATATATGCTGCTTAAAATGTAGCATAGTCTGCAAACTCAGTCAATTGTAGTTCATGATTAAATAAAGCACCACTTTTTATGGTGGATGGAACTTGTTAATCATGAAGTACCAGCTATTCAGAAAGTTGTTATTGAACTAGTTGCATAAGAGGACAATGGAGAAACAGCAGTATATCTGCATTCCTCCTTTTGATCATGCCAATATTGAATTGAATGCTTTTTCTTACAGAAACATACATAGAGGTTAAAATGTGTTTCCAAATACCATCAATCTACACCATACCATTATTCATTTTATCCCTCCATCTCCATCTTTTATCCCTCCAAGTGAGTACAGGAGAGAATCCAAAATAATTGCCACCCAGTATTTGAAACTCCACAGCTGCTTTCCATGTGAAAGACAGATTGAAAAGGTGCAGGCCTTCAAATCAATGGTTGTGACCACCATCTTCACTTTGAAAAGTGAAACTGTATACTACTCAGTCCCTCTACGCTGACACCACTGTAGATACCTCTGAATCCCCACGAATCAAATTGGCAGGAAAAGAGTCCCCAAAAGTTCTCTAGAACAGGCTTCCAGGCACCAGCTGTGTAACAACTTCATCTTCAAGTCAGGTCATGCTGAGCTGTGCTTTCTTCACAATCAGTGCATGTCCTGTGACTCTGCTTTTAAAACCCAAGCTACAGAACCAGGATGAGGCAAGTATAATGCTTCAGTGGTTCCTCACAAAGCTACCTCTTTGACTTTTGCCAATTACTGTCAATTATTTTAATGTTGTGGAGATAGCAAAGGTCCAAAGAAGAATTTTGCAAGTCTTCAGAATATGAGTCCAGTGGTAAGTAAATAAGTTCATCCATCAAAAAGGTGGAAGTATCATGAGCTGTCATTTTTGGGAATTGACGGCATTAAGTGACTCAGGTTCCAACTTTATACAACTAGAATAAGCATAAAACCACAGCAAGCTTTTGGGATTTAAGATCTTCATTGCAAATACACAGAAGTATTCAGGCCGTTCATTTTCCTACCACATTTAAATAAATTCCAGTCCTTTAGGTAAGTACAAGTTTCAGAAATTCAATCTTTGGGAGAGGATGAGAAAAATTAAAATAATTCAGTTATTTTCTAAACGGGAAATTCTATCAGGCTGCCTGAATTCCATGGCATAGAAATGAATAAATAATAATAATATGGCATAAGAAGTTACCTATAAAATAATAAAGGTAGGATTAAAAAAAATCTAATGAATGAATGAATGAAAAGGGTCTGATTAGAAACAATTTCATTCTTTTTCCCAAAATTGATTTCAAAGAGAAAGAACAGAAATGCATTAAATGTTTCATTAAAGTCAGGGTTTATAGGGCTTAAAGAAGGTTGAATCATGCTGATTATATGTTTACATACTTCTGAGTTCAGAATGCGGCAAACCTTGAAGATTATAACATTATTCAGTACAATTTCACTTTAAGATCAAGAGTCGGCAACCCACAAACCATGCAATCTTGGAAGAAGAAACCCATGCCGATTGCCAAAATCAAGGTTAATCTGAGTTGTTGCTAAACCTCAGCAGCAAACCACATGACTTTAGAGAAGCTAAAATTTAGGTTTCTGTCAGATCACAGAATATTACAACCTTGTTCTTATTTGTTTTAATTCAAGAACTGAGGCTATGGTGACTAAAAGAGAAACAGAGAAGACTCCGGTGACTGACAATATTGACTCCATAACCAAGAAGCTGGAACAAATCTCCTTGCATTGTCCTGGCCAGTTCAATGTTCAATCGTTGAAGACCCATTTGAAAACTTCTTCTCAATTTGGTAATCTCAGACAGCATTCTTTGACCAACTCTCACCAAGTAATCCAAATCCAAGGTAAGTATTTCAAAGCCCCCCCCCCCCCCGCCCTGCCCCTCATCCTATGCACATCTGCCTCAAACTTCGGGTATATTTTTATTCTCTTGTATTTTATAATATAACTGTAAATTAATAGAAATGGCGGCATCTAGCTCATCTTGTTTGGCCTTGGAAGCTAAGCACATGTTGACTTGGTTAGATGCGGAACACCAGGACTGTTAGACTAAATTGGAAAATCAACCTATAATAAATATCCACCGGTGTTTCCACATGTTGAAACTTCTGGGGAAGAACTGTTAGGTTAGTAAGCAGTGGAGACTCAAAGAAGTGGAGAAGGACTCAAGGCCGTCCTTTATCTACTTGTTCCCTCTAAATATGCGGGAATACCAGAATCCTCTTTCTGAAAAGTCCCAAATTGGGGGAAACCATCAGAATGAGCTTTACAAATGCCGGTATATGCCTGCAATTCACAGCTGTGGGAGAAATAAGGAAAGATTGAGAGAGGAAGGTGCAGGGAGAATCTGCTTTAAGGATAGCAAAATTTAAACACAATCATTTTTTTTCTTTTTTCTTCACTGGTGGCTTCTATCTGCACCACTACAGAAACTACCTCGGGTGATCCTTGAAAGTTGAGGTTCTATGCCGAACAACGGAGCCTGCAGACTTTTTAGAATCTATCATGCATGATTCTGAAGGTCACCACTATGAAATACAGCAACAGTGAAAAATCAGGAGTTTGGTGGCATCTTTTCTAGCTAAACAAATTTTATGAAAAGACAAACTTTTGGCAGTTCCATGCCTTTTCATAAAATTTGCTAGGAGGAAAGAATGCTAACATTTTCTCGATTATTTATTTATTTATTTATTGCCATTATAGACCAACAAAGCTCTCCCCTGACACTAAGAAAGAGGATTTTCTGAACACATGAAGAGAATTCTATCTCTCTTGACATGTAACCTGCATCTGGCTAATCAAACTATTTTTATGAAAATGTCAATGTTATGAAAAGCTTATGCCTTTTCATAACATCTGTTAGATGAAAAATGCATTACCAGATTTCTTCTCTTTCTGTACATCTCAAAGCAAATCTGGAGGGTTACAGAATTTGAAATGGATTCAAAGGTTACAAAATTTGAAACAGAGAAGGTTAAGCATACAACAAATGTTGAGATGATTATCTGGAACTTATTGGGTTTGTTTCAAAAGTAAATTCAGGTCTTCTACCTCAAGTGGTTGAGTTGCACCTTGTGTTAGTCTCAAATAACAGCAGGCAACTTTTCTCATAAATTAAACAAACAACACACAAATTAATTCAGGGCAAGAGTATCTGTGTCACACCTAATTACTGTTTTGTTTATGGTCACTTTTTGTCAGTGTTTCTTTCTCTCATATCTTTAACCATTTCCCTCTTTCTCCTCTGCCCTTCTTTCCCTGGGTATCCGTATAAGATTATCAGATGAAGCAACCTATGATCCATGGGATTTTATGCCATTTTAAATCCACAAGACTCTCTGACATTTTGTTCAGATATTTTTTGTTTTTGTTTTGCAGGTTTGAATGATGCTCACGGTTGCATAATTAACAATAAACAGTCAGAGAAGACAATGATAAAAACTAATCTTAAAACTCATATTTCAAAGATGCCTGGAGTCCAAATGCCAATTGGTGACCCACTGCCTTTTCCAGTCCCCAAACTTTCAGTAGGTTGGTATGAAGATCTTTATGCTTTGCTCAGGGATTGATAGGTTATAATCTGACTACCAGCATCCTCCGCAATGCACAGTCCAACACGTCTAGAGGATAACAGATTAAAGAATATCACTGTAACCAGGGCGGTCTAGTTAGGATGGTTTGTGTGGATCTGGGACCCACCTTCTCCTGCTTGAGCAGTGCCTTAGATTAAGAGTCCTTGAAGGGAGTCTAGGACAATTTGTCCCACCTAACTTCCAAGGCCAACTTGCCATGGATTAATTCGCTGTGGGACACGAGTTACATTAATATCAAAACCATGGTGGGATAGAATCATTTAAAAAGGATGCAAAAGGAGGGATAGAATGAAATGTCAGTGACAAAAATTAACATATTTTTTAAATTTTATTTTAAATAATTACATTGAATTGGTAAGTTGTCCTGCAACGAGTTAGCTGTGGCGAATTGTCCCGCGGCAAACTGGCCGTAGCGAGTTAGCCGTGTTGAGTTGGCTGTGACAGGTTGTCCTGTTCTGCCTTGAAGGTCCCTTCCAACCCAGCTATTCTTTTATTTTTCAAACCACTCTCATTGTTTCTTCACTTTAAAAAATGTAAATTAGAAATAATAGTTGGCAACTGCTAAGGATTGCATTCTGTGCCACAACAGCTCCTTTCTGCTCCTTTCTTCTCTCTCAACCCAGTTATATCACTCTATGCCAGTGGTCTGCCAGCTGTCCACGCCTGTAAATACATATGGGACGTAATTAAAGCAGATTTGTTAGAACAAAACTTAGCAAACTAACAAGCTACATGCCACATGTGATCTGCAACACCTGTTTTGCAGTCTCCTGGGCATCTTAAGATCATATCAACGATGTGCAGAGGCAAAATGCCACATTTTGCCAACGTAATCTCTCTATTTTGGTTTGTGGGTTTGTTTTTGTTTATCATTCAATAGTTCTTAAGTCATTCTAGGTCCCCACCCCAAAACTGAACTGCTAACCATTTCTCCTGGGGCCTTTGAACTTGACCCATTAATTTATCTTCCAAAGTGCCCAGATATGAGAATATTGCCCACTCATGTGTTAAATAGTCAACGTGCCTATCATGTGATGAAGGTCAACAAGTGTTATGACAGACTTACAAATTTCAAATATGTTTCTTATACTTGAACCAATGTAAGTACAATAGTAAAGCATTTAATTTTTGTTGTCTAGCCAATCATCCAACTCAGAATTCAACAAATACGGGTGTCAAACTGGATTTCTTCAAGGGCCAGATCAGCACTGTAGTTCTCCTCTGTGTGCCGGCCATGGGGGGGGGGGGGGGGGGGGGGATGGGATGGATGCCTCCTGCAGCACCCTGCCGGCCAAAACGGGGTGCAGGGTCTGTGTATGCAGCCCCCTTTGCCCTGTTTTGGCTGGCAGAGTGCTGCAGGAGGCTGTCCAGCCCGAAAATGAGGCATAGGGGGGCACGCACGGCCCCCTGTGCCCCATTTTGGCTGCCAGAGGCACCAAGGGCTGGTCCTTTCCAAGCCGGCCCTGCGGGCCAGATTTAAGCATCCAGCAGGCTGGATCTGTCCTGCAGGCCTTGAGTTTGACACCCCTGATCTATAAAATAGATGACATTCAATAGAGTATATTATTTAAGTACTGGACTGGAATGGAGAGATCCAGATTCTTATTCTCCCCTAGGCATGGAAGCTCATGGGTTGGCTTTGGGTCAACCACTCTCTCTGAGTCCCAAATCAGCATCAATACCTCACCATGCATTTATGGCTATCATCTAAGCAAGCGTATGCGAATAGAGTGGACCGTATAACAAAGAAGGACACAGCAGTAGGTTGTACATACACACACACACACACACACACACACACACATACACACACATATGAAGTTAGTTATGTTGGGAAAGTTGGAAAGAAAGAGAAAAGAAGACAACCAGCAACAAGATGGATGACTGTAATGGAAGGCCTGAGGGATGGGATAGAATAAGAATAAGAATAAGAATAAGAATAGAAATAGAATAGAATTGGAATAGAATAGAAATAGAATAGAATAGAATAGAATAGAATAGAATAGAATAGAATAGAATAGAATAGAATAGAATAG